>PVLA01005607.1:69375-142291 GCA_004027455.1 Hydrochoerus hydrochaeris
TGGTATACTTTAGTTTACTTTTTTTTTTTTTTTTTTGGTACCAGGGATTGAACTCACGACCTCACGCTTGCTAGGCAGGCGCTTAAGCCACTGAGCTAAATCCCCAGCCCCTTTATATATACATAATGATCATATTCATCATAGAGAATTTATACCTGTACATGACATAACTTGTTTTTTTTCTTTTCTTTTCTTTTCTTTTTTTGTACTGGGATCAAACTCACAACCTCACACTTACCAGACAAGTGCTTGAAAATCCCCAGCCCAACTTGGTTTCTTTTTTCATTTCTCTACCCTCCCTTCAACCCTTTCCCCCACCTCATTTTCAAAAGCTTCATTTCCATTTTTTCTTCTTTTCTCATTTTTTTTACTTTGTCTTTCTTTACCTCCCCATGTGAACATTTTGTTTTCCTATTTCACAATACCTGTTATACATTTTGGTCCTTATACACACTTTTGGCTTCTCACACCAGAGACACAATGTGGCGTTTACACATGTGAGTCAGATTTATTTCACATATAGGTGCATCTGAAGAAATAGCCTGCTTTTCTCCCTTCTCCTTTACCTGCATTTCTATTCCTACCCTACCACAAAATAAACAAGGTGTCAAACAGTGGTCTGGCCAAGCCCACTGGAATTATCCTTCAATTTTACACATATCACTTGCTGTAGCAATAGGTAAGACGTCCAAAATTATTCTTGAGCATTTAGATATAAATTACTTAGACTTTCTTTGAGCCAAAATTTAGCCATCGTGGTGGGCAGTGCCTGAACAAGGACAGTGTCCTGCTGTATCTTCAAAACGAGCCCTAATGAACATACTGAGTGCTCACAGGTAGGATATAAAGTGTATTTCTGACCCAAACAAATGATATTTTCATATGTTCTACATTAGATTGAAGACAGAAAAGGGACCAGTTAGTTTATAGTAAAATCATAAAGTTCTAATGAACTATTTCTCCCAGAATTTTAAGATAGTGCAGTGTAGCAAGACATTGAAGCTGGAAATTGATCACATGAGTGGGGGCCAGTTGGAAAAACAAAAAGCATCTGGGAGGAACCACATAAACAAGCTGCTGGAGCCTAGAAAAACATCAAGCCCCCAGACAATCCAAACAATGGGTTGCTAGCCAAAGGGGCGCCACAAGATGGTCGAGTTGCTAAAGGTATAAATAAATACCCTGACACTGAGGCTGCAGTTCCTCTCCTCCCACCTGGAGAGTAAGGGCTCCACCTGACCTTAGCTTTTGTTTCTTTTTTATTTTCTCATCCTCTCATGGTCCTTCACCCCAAGAACCTCAAGAGCCACATGGGTCTCAGCAAATGGCCCTGATCAGTGGCAGGGTAAGTGGTGGAGGATGAGGGGACACTTCCCATGTGTGCACAGCTATTAGGCAGTGGTCAGTATTCATCCATGGAGTGAATTGGTATTGACATCATCAGGTATAAAACCTGGGGATATGAAAACAAGTCCAATGAGGTAGGCAGAGAATTCATGGACAAAATGCAAAGTGCATGGGAATCACTTCAAAGAATCAACAACTGGGATCTCATATTATTGAAAAGTTTCTGCACTTCCAAAGAAATCACTAACAGAGTGAAAAGAAAACCCACAGAGTGGGAAAGAATTTTAGCCAGCAACCCCTCAGACAAAGGACTTGTGTCCAGAACATATAAAGAACTGAAAAACATCAAGCTCCCCAAATTCAAAAACCCTCTCCTAAAATGGACATCTGAGAATAACACACATTTCAGATGATGATATACAAATGGCAAATAAATACATGAAGAAATGTTCACCATCACTGGTCATTCAAAAAAAGCAAACAAAAACAGCATTGAGATTTCATCTCACTCCAGAAAGAATAGCTGCCATCAAGAAATCAACTGATAACAAATGTTGGCGAGGCTGCGGGGGAAAAGGAACCCTTGTCCCCTGTTGGTGGGAATGTAGACTGGTGCAACCACTGTGGAAATCAGTGTGGAGATTCCTCAGAAAACTAGGATTGGAGGTTCCATTCAACCCAGCTATTCCCATCTTGGATATTTTCCCAGAAAAACTGAAAAGTTTATGTCACAGTGATATATGTGCACTCATGTTCATAGCAGCACAATTTGTAATAGCTAAATCTTGGAGACAACCAAAATGTCCACCAACCGCAGAGTGGATGAAAAAGATGTGGTATTTTTATACAATGGAATCTTACTCAGCTACAAAAAAGGATGATCTTGAGGCCTTCATAGGTAAATGGAGGCAATTTGAGACTATCCCCATAAGTGAAATAAACAAGAATCATATTTATAAATATCACATTGTGTCTGTAGTGTAAAAAGTAATAAGAACTGTAGGAGTAATAAAACCCAAAATGTGGGGGCTGGGGATTTAGCTCAGTGGCGTAAGGGCCTGCCTGGTGAGCACACAGCCGTGAGTTCAATCCCCAGTACCAAAAAAAAAAACCCAAAATGTGTAATTGCTATTGTAAAAAAGAGAGGAAAAGAAAGTGCTCTGAAGGATATAACTCCATGTATGTTAAAGTGTGTAAGATTGATAACCATATTACTAAGTCTTTGTGGATCATTGAACAGAACAGTTTGCAGTCTCACTGTTTGAATGTCCACTTTGTATGCTTTAATTTTGTAACTTGAACAACTATATCTAAGAAGACAATATGTAATTTATCAACTAGTGATTCCTTACTGTTTATTTTTTTGAAATCGTGTATTATTTCTACCCTTTTTTCTGTTTTGCTTTTTTTTCCTCTAAAAAAAAAAAGAAAGAAAATGAGTCCACTAGGGCTAGAGAAAATAAGGAAGAAAGAAAAAGCTAAAGACAGACAAATTAGGCTTGGGAGAACCCAAAGAGACAAACAAGCCTCAGAGAATTCACAGGGAAAGTAGACTTATAAGAAACAAAAAGAATTAGGGTTAGGGTTAGGATTAGGGTTAGGCCAGTGTTGATGTCCTGTTGTCTTGTTGTGAAATCCTGTGTTGCTTGCATTGTTCTGTTCTGATTCACTTTGTCCTATTTTGTTTTATTCTCTTTAAAGTAAAAAAAAATTTTTTTAAAAAAAACAAAAAGACAAGAGGTATATTGACTTTATCAGCTGTTTAATTATGGGACAAATTCTAAAGAATCATCAATGTATATGGAATTGGTGGTTTTATGCTTGATTCCAGTAGTTGCTTTTCTTCTGTGGATTTTTTTTTTGGGGGGGGATGGGGATCGAACTCATGACCTGTCACTTGCCAGGCAGACGCTTGTGCCACTGAGCTAATCCTCCAGCCTCCTTCTGTGGATTTTGATTAGGAAATATCTTAATGATTATAACTTATTGAGACAGCCCCAAGGGAATTGGCTTAGAACAACATTTTAAAATAATCAAGTTCCTAGCAATAAAAGATGGTGGAAAAACAGAAACCCCAGTAGAGTTTAAGCCCTCTGGTTTTGCTCAATTAAGTAAAACAAAGGAGAGATGGGGAATAACTCTTTGCCACAAGAGGAGAACTTTGCTGTAAATTCTATTTTCTAACACCTGATATTTTTAATTGAGCCACAAGCACCATCCCCACCTTTTCAGCTCAGACAAATTTTGTTGCATCACAGGTTGGAACTCCTGCCTCTCGGGGAGCAGATCTGTTTTCTCTGTCTCCCTTGCCACTGGCACTAAAAGAAACCAGACGGTGGGCCAGTGCAGAGAGGATTTTCAACATATCTACCTGATTACCAAACTTCAAATCCCCAATAATCTGGGACAAATTATAATCATTCAGGTGAACCACCTGGGTTTCCCAGCTAGTCAGAGTGTTGCTAAAATTGGTTGTGTAAATGCAGTCTATATTGTTGTTTATTATCGACGTGAGGGTCTCTCTTTGTTTAAAAATTAATGGGTTAAATGTTATCATGGGGTTTTCATAGTCCACCTGAAAAAAAGGAAAGAATAAAAGGAGAAAAATATTAAATATACATATATATTACTGTAATATGTTCACGGTGATTATCATAAAAAAACACAATAAGGTTTTTGATTTAAAGGTTTCCATGTGGCTATGACACAAGATTGTCATTAACCTCACGGTATATTAGTGTGTTTATGTTTCCAGATGTGCAGGTTTTTGAGTATAGAATGGCAATTGCTGATGGTTATGGAATTCTGTTTCAGATTCAGACCTCTGCCTTTAACAGAGACCTATGAGATATACACCCCACTGAAGGTAACCAAGTTGGGTAAAAGTTTTTATGCACTGGATGGAGGTGATTGACCTGAAAGAGGGTATCTTGTGTCAGGGTGGAAATTCAGGTGTGTTACAGACTGTCATCATGATTGTCAAGCTGTAATGTTGTACATATCTCTAATTTTCTGTATAAAATCTGTAACTATTTGTTGACATTCTATCTGTATTCAAGTGTTAAAACATCCATGGTTGTTAAAAAATAATGGTTCTCTTTTATGCTCAAAGATTTTTAATACTCAGATAAAACAGTAATGTTAAGCTTACTAACACTACTATATGGTACTAGTATCAATCTCTTCTTCTGAATGTTCAACAGCTGAAGGTTTAGAAACCAAAACCCTAGAGAGATAGATGGGCTAGGAGGACAGTTAATATTTTGGCCCCAGCCCTTGGAGGTCAGTGAGCACCCAGGACATAAGGGAACCTCTGCAGTGACATCTCATAACTTGATGAGTCCCTGGTCTTCTGACCAAGCAGATTGTGGGACCACAAAGGGAAGGAATCAATAACACATAGTGTGTCTAAGGAGAGTCACCAAGAGAAAAATTTCTCCCAAACTTTCACAGAAAGCCAGTTGGTCAAGCAATGGTCATGAATCGTGCAGATGGCTGATACTGACAGAGATACTAAGAGGTGCTATGCAAGGCTCCAAGGTATTCCTTGAGGAGACTTAGCTGACCTTGAAAGATAACAAAAAACTGATTGTAATTAACTGAGGTCTCACCTTAACTCAGTCTTGAACATCCTGCAGAAAATGTACAACTATTAGAGGTCTATAAAACAATGGTAAACGTTAGCTATAGAAGAAACTCGAATCAGTAACACCTTCTGACATTTGCTAGCTACACTGATAGTTGTTACAGGTACAGATTAAAGGGATGCACAGGGTTTCAACTGCAGAATGCAAGGACTTAAAATCCTTGAGTGGTGCTTAAAATGAAAAGGGTTCAAGAATGAAAAGCCATCGTACAGAGTCCTCCAAATGCAACTCCTCCAGATTCAACTGACCACTCATCCTTTGCTACAACAAAACGAAAAAGAGGGAAGCCCTTGAAGATGGAAGCTGATCACACGAGCAGGGGGCAGTTGCAAAAATAAAGAGTGTCCAGAGTGAACCACACAAAAAAGCTGCTCCAGTGATGTCAGCCCCTTCCTGTGAGTGGGCACCACTCTCAGAGTTTAGGGGAGGAGGACAAGAAGCCAACAAGAAGCCAAACCCTTCCTGTGAGTTGGCACCATGCATGGGCCACTGGGGAGAGAATCAGACATCAGCCCCTCCAGCATGTGGGCTGGGAGCCAGGGGTGCCAGGGTTACTCCCTCCCACTGTGGGTGACCGGCTGATCTGGAGAAGCACAGGCAGCAATGGTAGCTGTTCAGATGGAATGAAACTGAGTGCCCGTGGTGTTTGGTGTCTTGCTGACTTCCCAGGCTTAGAGCCAGCAGTCTGGTGATCTGTTTGGAGGTTAACAGTGCACAGTGTGGCATCTATGGGGTTTCTCCTTCTGAGGGCGGTGGCCTTTGTTGATTCCCTATTTGTTTTGAAGCCCTATATCATTTTCATTGTTTTGCTTGGTTGGGTTTTTTCTTTTTGTCCTGTTTGACTTTATTGTATCTGATGGCATGGGCAGCTATTTCAAAGATAAGAAGATATATTATGGTAGCCGTTTTGGATTATTATCCTGTTTTGAAGTCCCTTATTGCATTTATTGTTTTGTTTTTTATCGGTTCTATTCTGTTCTGTTTTGTTTGATTTTACTGTGTCTGAAGGTATGGGCAGCTATTTTGAAGATAAGTAGCATTATGGTAGCCATTGTTGATTTCCTATTATCTTATTTTGAAGTCCTGTGTCACTTATACTGTGTTGTTAAAAGAAAAACCCTGCTAGAAAAACATCAAGCCCCTAGACAATCCAAGCAGTGGGTTGCTAGAAAAAGGGATACCACTAGACGTTGTGTTGTTAAAAGGACAACTAAACACCCCTGGAGAGAGAAAAGCCAGCATCTCCTGAGAATCTGCCATGCTGGGACTTAAGGGACCAACCAAGAAAGGGAGGATCTAGCCTCCTGGTAAGTAGCACAAGCCTACCGGTGCACAGCCTAAGAATCAACCCTCTCACCCCCGTTAGCAAATGAATGGTTTTGAGGACAGCCTGAGTTAATAAGTTAACACTTATTTAGTTGCATATAAAGCAACTAAATGCTTGTATTGTTTGGTTGATTTTGCAGGCCTGGGGCCAGCGGTCTGAGCATCTTTCTGAAGGATGACAGTATGCAACCCAGCAAATATGGGGGATTCCCTTCTATCTTGCCTTTGAAGTCCAATACTGTTTTCACTGTTTTGCTTTGTTCTGATTAATTGTTTTTGCTTTATTCAATATTCTGTTTTGATTACTTTTATTGTGTTTTGTTTTTGGTTTGATTTTGCTATACCTGATGGAATAGAAAACTAATGTGAAGATAAAGAGATATACTATGGTAGCTATTATCATTTTCCTGGTATCCTGCTCCAAAGTTCTGTACCAATTTTGCTGCATTGTCTTGATTGGTTTCATTCTGTCCTGCTTTGCTGTATTTTACTGTCTTTAAAATAAAAGTAAATAAATGCCCCCGCATTGAAGGGGCAGTTCCTTTCCTTCCATCTGGAGAGTAAGGGCTCCACCTGGCCTCAGATTTTGCTTTATTTTATCATCCTCTCATGGTTCTTCACCCCAAGAACTTCAAGAGCCATGCAGACCATGGCAGTGCAGACAGTTACTCTGTTTGGTTTTTTTAAAAAATCTTCTTAAGTGGCTGGCTGCCATTACCTTCAGGGACCCGTACCCAGTGTGGGCCAGGATAACCAGCCAGCCACACCTTGGAAAAGCTGTGAGTGGGGAGAAGTTGATTCCATACCCCACCTCCTCCCTAGGAACCTGGGTTAGGAGAAACCTGGGTTGGTACCTCACCCATCTCCCTACACCATGGAGGGCCAGCCAACATGGGGAGTGCCCGGGACCCCACAACCTGCTCATCCAGAGGAACCCAGAATGTCAAGACCAAACAGCACAAGGCAATTGCTGGTCTCCAGCCCAAGCAGAACAAGTCCAAGAAACACAAACATGGAAAAAAAGTGGAAGTCACACACCAGAACTATCTGAGATGACGACAACTGAAGTAAAGAAACTATTTCATGAGGCTGTAAAACAAACCAAGCCAAAAATAATATAAAAGAAGATAAGAGAATGACAAACAAAATGAAAGGATTGCTGAGCACCTCTAGACAAAATTTTTTTAAAAGAGGAGCATAGGAGAATGATGGAAACCTTGAATGAACAATATAGAGAAGAATTGGAACGCATGAAACAGACTCAAAGAGAGATCCAGGAAATTAGAAACTCTCCTGAAAGCTGGCAAAGCCTCTTGAAAGACACTGAAGACAGACTTTCAGATTTGAAGGCAGGATGGCAGCTAGTGATCACAAAAGGAAAGGTCTCTGAAAAATAACAAGGAACCAGGAAATAACAAGACAATGGCTTCGAGATGGCTCAAAGAAACATAATTTAAGAGTGATAGGTGTCAGCAATAAAGCAGGAGTCAACACAAATGACATAGACTATTTACAGAGAACTTCCCAAGCATGGGGAAAGGACCTGACATTCAGATAAGGGAGGCATATAGATCTCTAACTAGCCATAACCAAAATAAATCTACACGCAGACATATAACAATCAAGATCCCAGAAATTCAGCACAAAAACAGAATATTAAAGGCCGTTAAAGAAAAGAAACAGATCACCTATAAAGGAAAACCCATCAGAAATCACAACAGACTTCTCACAAACCATCAAGTCAAGAAGAGCTTGGAGTGAAATATTTCAAGAACTGAAAGAAAACAACTTCCAACCCAGATTGATGTGCCCTGCAAAACTACTTTTTAAAATTAATGGAGAAATAAAATACTTCCATGATAAAGAACAACTGAAGGAATTCATGACCACCAAAGCAACCTTACAAAGAATACTGAAGGATATTCTAGAGAGATATACAAATGACCACAATTCCAGGAGCAGCAGCAGAGGGGGATCACCAAATGGGGCAGGCAGCTGAATGGAAGGGAAAAGCAGGGAGCCAACAGCAGGAAAATAGTAAGGCAGAGACAAGCTAGTGCATGTTGGCTGTAACCATTAATGCAAATGGCCTCTATTCACCAATAAAAAGAAACACAGGGAGAGTGTATCAAGGAACAAGATCCATCCATAGGCAGTATAGGAAGAAATCCATAGACCAAAAGTCAAAGGAGAGAAGACAATGCTCCATGTGACAGGAAGACAGAAAAAAGCAGGGGTAGCTTGTCCATGAACCACAGAATGGACAAGAAAGATATGGCATTGCTATACAATGGAAAGCTACTCAGTTATTAAGAAGGATAATCAGGAGGCTCTTGTAGGTAAATGGATGCAATTGTGATCATGCTCTTGGGTGAAATGGTTCAGACTCACATGGGTGAACATCATGTTGTCTCCTTAGTTTGAAAAACTGAAGGAGCCAGTGGGAGCCAAAACGTACAATACATATGGTGAAAGCGAAAGGGGAGGAAATGTCTAAAAAAGGAAGGTGGTAGCCATTGTTAATTCCCTATCATCTTGTCTCAAAGTGCTGTATCATTCTCACTGTTTTCTTTTGATGGGTTTTATTCTGTGTTGTTTGGTTTGATTTTGATTACAGCTGATGGCACGTGCAGCTATTTCAAAGATGACAAGGTATATCATGGTAGCCATAGTTGATTTCCTAATATCTTGTTTTGATGCCCTGTATCACTTTCACTGTTTTGTTGTGATTGTTTTTATTCTGTTTTAATGTGTTTGGTTTTATTCTCAACTGCTTCCCCCGACGCTTTCAAAATGCAGACCTCTCTGGTTTCCAACCCCTACGACAGCTAGAACTGGGAGAATGCAGACCTCCCGATTCTATTCCAGACATGTCTTGGCGAAAACCCGTATATTCAAATGTCCAAAGAAAGGTACGAGAAAGAATGCAAGATCTGTGCCAGGCCACTCTGGTGTCCTGGGGTCCTCATGCACTTCCAGAAGACAGAAGTGTGGTCAATTAAAGAATGTCTGTCACACCTGCCTCTTAGCCCTAGAGTATGGCCTGCAAATCCAGGTTCGAGATGCAAGACTGCCTTTTAAAGATGTCATCCCCAAATCAGACGTCAACAGAGATGCAGACAAACATGCAGAATATGGAGAGAGAAATTTCTAACTCTGATGGAACACGGCCAGTTGGCACGCTGGAGAAAGCCATGTCCAGCAGCAATGTCCTGCTTAAACTGGCCAAGACCATACCCTACATCAAAAGGAATCAGCTCCACATTTGCTCCTTCGGGGTGAAAGGAGAGAGGTATCCGTACAGACACAAGAAGCCAACACATCCAGACGACCCCCTTGCTGATTAGAATATTAAAGACCTGTATGAGGGAGTCAACGACCCTGTGGCAGATAATCTTCTGAAGCCAGCCTCCATGACACCTCATCTGGACCCACCTGAGGGTAAGAACATCATCCCACTGTATGTTGGTGGTCTGGGTGACCCCGCCGCTGAGACAGACCTCAGAAACCATTTCTACCAGTTTGGAGCGATCCAGACTGTTGGCCACCAGGCAGGTTACAGAAGTAGCAGCTGAGAAGTCCTTTAATAAGGTGAACGTCAGTGGCCACAGGCTCAGCGTGCGACAGGGATGATCTCAGGTAGCCAGGGTGGAAAGACAGAGAGAAGCATGGAACCACAGGTTCTGGGATCAAGCTCCAGCCTGTTCCAGGGCAGCCAGGAGCTCTACCTCCTCCTCAGGCAGTAGAAGAGGAAGCCTCTGCCCACTGCTTCAACCTGCCCCCCAGGGTCCTCCAGCAGTGGTGACCATTGCCCTGTCCCCACCCCCAGGTTTTGGGTCAGGCAGTTTCCATCCAATGGGGAACCCCCACACCCCAACTTTCATGAGGGCCCCAGGACCAATTCACTATCCTTCTCAGGATCCTCAGTGGATGGGAGCTTATGATGGAAAACACAGCAGCCCCAGCACATTAGCACCACTCTGGAGCTCTGTGGAAGGAGGAGAGCTTTAAAATCCCAGCACATGAATATTGGAATAAATACAATTTTCCTGCCTCTGTATTTTCCAAGGTAGCTGAATGTGTTCAGACCTGAGCAGTTGGAAAATGACAATCATGCTTCCTTATAGGTATTCAGTGATCACTGCACGGCAAACAAGCTGCAGAACACAGCTGGTTACATTGTAACATTACTAAGAAATTTAATGTCTGTTTCCCCTCAAACCTGTACAGGGACAAGCAGGTGATTCCATTGACTGTATCCAACAGAGCTACTTTTCTAATTATATTTTCATTTTGTATCTTTTTTTGGTGAGGGGTAAAAACAGACCTGTGACAAAAAACCTTTTCACTATTTTGCAGGGTCTGGAATCCAGTCCTAGGCCCTAATCTCACACGTGGGTTGAATCCCAGCGCACAGGGAAACCTTGGAACTTGGCTCCCAAGCGGTAAGACCACGGCCAAGCCAAGAGAGCCCCAAATGGCTAGCAGTTGCCAGAAGTCTGCCCCAGGAGCCAAAAGTGGGCCAGGTGATTCCCAGTGCACCCAGGAAACTTTGAAACATCACTCAATACCCGGAAATATAGGAAAATGACAAAACAAAAGAGCAAAATGCAACCTCAAACTTCCAGACCAACCCAAGCAAGCCTAGGAGACATGGACACACAAGAAAATATAAGCCAAACACCTGAAATTCCTGAAATGATATCAACTGAAGTAAAGAAACAACTCTGGGAAGCTATAAAAGAACTCAAGTCAGAAATAGTTTCTCAAATAAAAGAAGAAATAATAAATGTAATGAAAGAAATGCTGAACACATGTAAAGAAGACATAGTTAAAAAATTAGAGGAACAGCGCAAAAAGATGGAAACCTTGAGTAAACAATATAAGAAACAAACAGAATGCATGAAGCAGATTCAAAGAGATACACAGGAAATGAAAATTCCATTGAAAGTTGGCAAAACTGCCTCAATGAAAGTGAAGATAGAATTTCAGACCTGGAAGACAAGATTGCAACTAGTGACCAGGAAAGAAAAGATCTTTTAAAAATAACAAGGAACCAGGAGATAACAATTCAACAACTGCAAGATGATGCAAAGAAAAACAACATAAGATTGATAGGTATAAACGAAAAGGAAGGTGACAACACAAATGATATCAAGAGGCTATTTACAGAAGTAATCGCTGAAAATTTCCCAAACGTGAGAATGGAAACTGGCATACAGATCAGTGAAGCATACAGAACTCTAAATAACCATAACCAAAAGAAAACTACACCCAGACATATAATAATCAACATCCCAGAAATCCAACATAAGAACAGAATATTATTCCTATCGATCAGATGGAAATATAAATGTCATGCAGCTGTGTATGGGTGGAGAAACCTAGCATCCGGGATGAAATTATTTTGAAAAACTTCCTCTAAAAGACTTTAACAAACTGAAAAGCAAAGCAAAGCTCTGGAGTGTGTTTGCATGAAAGACTTGTGACCTATGGCTGCAGTTCTGACCCTTAGCATTCACTGAGTGTCGTTGGCATGCTTCTGAGCAGGGAACTATTTGCTCTTAGAATGTTTGGATAGAACTGAACAGTAGATATAAGGGAACTTTGATGTGTTGTATCATTTTTAAGTAATTAAAATGGGTCAGTTTTCAAAAAAAATTTTAAAGTCTTCTTAGGCAACAGGTTTTGTTTATGTTTCTTTCCTTTTGTCTTTTCTATTTTTAAAGGCTATACAAGGAAGGCATTGTGGAAGTCAAATTCTTTAAGAAGAACCAGTGGAAGAATTTAAATTTGGCACCATGGTCAAAACTATTATAGCTTTTAAAAAAACAACGCTGTCTAAAGATTACCAACCAAGAACCTTTGCAAAATAACAAATATTCTGCTCTGAATCTTTGAGGTTAAATCAAAGATGAAAGTAATTTTCTTGTAAACCTCCAGAACAGTGGTGGTGAATCTATGATTGCCTGTCACAGAAGGATGTTTGTATCATTGAAAGCTCTAAAAGGTTTTCCATCACTACAGGGGGAAATCAGGAAAAGCAAACTGAAGAGGGAAAAGAGAGAATGGAAATATAAGTCAATAGTATGCTGATTTATGCCTTATTTTTTTAGCATTTTAAAAACATGGGGTCTTACTTATACATGCCTAGAACTTCTCCTAAACAGTTTATGAGAATCAATTATATTATGCATGATGAAATGAACAGCTACTTTGAAGAAAAACAGACATTATGGTATCCATTGCTGATTCCGTATCGCCATGTTGTAAAATCCAGTAATGCTATTATTCTTTGTTCAGAGTGATTTTAGTCTGTTTTGTATCATTTAATTTCAACATACATGAAGGTATGGACAGCTATTTTGAAGAGAACAAGAGACATTATGGTAGCCATTGTTGACTTCCCTACTGTCTGGTTTTGAAGACCTAAAATATCTTGTTCTGATCAGTTCTATACTATTTTATTTTGTATGAATACATTGTGTGTGAAGATATAGACAACTATTTAGAATAAAATGAGACATTATAGTAGCCAGTGATGATCTCCTGTTTTCTTGCTTTGAAATCTGTGTCACTCACATTGTTCTCTTCTGATCTGCTTTGTTCTGTTTAGTTTTACCCTCTTTAAAATAAAATTTTAAAAAAACATGGGGTCTTTTATACTGTTTTTGCTTTTTTAATTTAAAAACAAAAAAAAGAATTAAAATGATGACATGGAATTTCAAAACAACATAATAGATTAACATTGATAAATATATTGTTTTTGCTTTTCTATTGGACATGTATAGTTTTGTCAATTAACTAGGGATTTAGTTTAATACTTAAACTATAATTAATCTTTTTTGGTGTTTTTTTTTTCTTTGCTGTTTTAAACTCATTTTAGATGTTTTGTTGACTGTTTAGAGCACCATCATAATGGGTATATGCATTTCCATTAAAACACTGCAAACAAATATACCAAAAGTACACGCTTTTAATCTTTACTGGTTATTGTGAGATCATTGTGTAAGTTAATAAACACATTTACAAACACATTATTTGCAGGAAGAAAATTTCTGAGTTATCGTTCAGAAAAAGCCTGCTTTATGTTGTAAGCATTACTTAATGCAATATAAAAATGAAAAGACAACAGGAATAAATGCGGACTTCTTTGTATCCTCTCTGCTACGGAACCCTTCGCTGGGAAAATCTTACCCCTCTCTCTTGTTCCCTCTCACTTCTCACTATGGTTACCTTGTAATATTCAGACAAGACTTAGATTATGGATCCGAAGTGAAAAATACTTTCAGGTAATCATTAGCCCACATACCTGGGCCTTAAAGATGGGCTGGATTTGTCAAGTGCTTTCATAATATGATATTACTGTTAAAAGTACGGATTGACTTTTTGTTTTATCCTGACATGGCATGTCTTGGAATAAATATTGATCCAATATGGTAGATGAGTCACATTCTTTATTTGGAAGAAGTTGTGATTTCTGAAAAGGAGATGATTGTCTTTTCTACACTGTTGCCTTTTTAAATGTATCTTTTAAAAGTAACTGTATGCTACTTTTAATATTGACCTTTTCATCTAGCTTGGGGTTCTTCAATTGCAACAGTGAAGTGTGTTTGTAGTCTAGTATCTTTTAAGAAACACAATTTTTCTATAAATAAATCATGAGACAAAACAATTGTTGAATTAGCACACACCTCTCCCTCCCTTTGGAGAACTACAAAGCAAATTTAGAACTCAGAAAAATAACAAAGGTAAACAAGAGTTTGAAAACAGGAAACTTGGGGAGACAGAAGACTTGTTACTTCCTGGGAGAGTGGAAGAAACTTGAGGAACAGCCTTGGGAGAGGGAGAACATGGATATTCAATCATCGGTCTTGTAAGATGATCCCCTTGTCTTCAATATTCATAAATGCTCATTTTCTATGGGCTTCACTGAGTTGTCGAGGAGGAGGAAAATGTTGGAGCAATTTAGAATTCTTCTCTCTTTAATCTTACATGCCTCCAAAAAAAATGAAAGTACAATGTGTCAGAAAAAAAGAGAAATAAGATCAGAAAAAAGGAAACCTTTTCTTCTCACACTCACAATGAGTTACTGAAATAACATGTCAATGAGTCATCGCTCTTAGCCTAGAAAAGTGAGAATGGGGAATCTCAAGAGCTCAAACTGTCTCCTCCCCAGTGGAAGATCATTCCAGAAAGGAAACTAAGGCTGAACAGGCTCGATATTTATTCTGGAGGATAGAGGAAAATCAAGGTCAATCTTTCCAAGTGACACCTGTTCTCCAAGTCCTAAAAATAGCCACGGACCTATCAACCTTTTGACTGGTAAAGGGGGGGTCCCATGACGTATTAATAGGCATCTATATTTTCTAAGTATGAGCTAGATTTCATAAAAGACCATTTTATAGTGTTTCATATCAAAGCCTCTTAGGGCATGGGTTAATAGGACATTTCCCTAGCACTGCTATCTAAAATAACAGAGCACATCTGTCAAGTCAAACAGGTCAAACAAGGAACACTAGTTAAGTTTAGCAACTAAATCCAAAATACAGCATATGTACAAAGCAGCAATAAGATGCATCATCAAAGAAACCACATAATCGTCCTCTGTGCTCAGCTTAAGTTCATCATAATTTTAACAAAAGACGATGAATAAACAGACAAAGGTCTAAACAATTGACAAAGACCAGGCATAAAATTCAAGGATGACAATTTTGATTATCTAAGCAAGTTCCAATCCAGAACCCAGTTGAAATATTTTGGAGTTGCCATGAGAGAAAAGCAAACTCTGTCTCCCTGGGGCCTCCAAGAGGATCTGAGGGAAATGATAGATGTCAAATAGACCAAGTCTGTGTCCCCCGCAAAGTAGAAGAATGAATTCTAAGGAGGTTAAAAGAAGGGAAATTTACTGGAGAAAAGGAACAGAGAGTAGGAATGGGAGAGCAGGACACAGGAAAGACAGGAGGGTCCCAGATGGGCTGCCAATAAACCCTCCTCTCAAAAGAAGTTTCATAGCGCAAACTCGTTAGGTGGGTACAAGGTGGGTCAAAATTATGATCAATCAACAAGATGGCAAGTAGAATCATTTCAGTAATATTGATCTAATAGTAGCCAGGATACATGGGTGACATCATTAACTCTGGTCAGTAATCTTGAGTGTTAGTCACATTTTTGGTCTTTGAATGTGAGAGAGGGTGGCACACCCACAATGAGATCATGAAAAATCTCAAAAGGCTGATTCTAATCATCTCAAGCCTCCACTCATCTCTTAGGAAAGTATATAAAATTAGCCATTGTGACTGTAATCTTCAGATATGTCACACTTCTCTTGAATTCTCACCTCCTGCAACCGACTTCCTTGAGGACTCAGCCCTACCTGCCTGCCTACTGTATTTCCACCTAACTTAGCTGTCTGTAATACTCTGCTATCTTGAAACTTTGGGCCAGATTCATATCTAGCCCAATGAGTGGAAGGATGTAATTATTTAAGGAGACTTAGTCAAAAACTGGTAATACAATGGGTTATTCCCTCTGTATTTACCTCCCCTATCTCACTCCCCTTCCAAACTGAGGATAACAAGACAGGAGGTTTAAAGACACTCAAATACCTTATGTTACATCCTGAAATGGGCATCTAGGGGTCTCCAGAACCATATGCACCTTAGATTACAGTACAACCTCTCCCAAACCAAGATTGCTCCTCCAAAGCAGGAATGTGGGAACCCAAATTGCCCTGCAAGGCATAAATGTTTCTCTAAAATCACAAAACAGTATTAAAATAGTGGTCTACCAGACTCTAAACCACCTTGTCATCTGTTAAAGGTTTAAGCTTTATAAACCAATCATGGTACCCAACATCCAATAGCTCAGCACTGTGGTAAGCTGAGGAGGCAGGAGGTTAGCAAATTTGAGCTCAACTTTGGTTACTTACTTAGAGTCTGTCCTGGTTACTTTTCTCTTATTATGGAGACAAAATACCTGACACTGAAAATGAAGGGAGGAAGGGTTTATTTAGTTTACAGTTTTCGGAGGCTTCAGTCCATACTTCCGCTGGCTCCAAGGCAAGGTGGTATGGCTAAGGGGCAGCCATTCATGGCGGCTGCAAGCAACAAGAGCAAAAAAAGGCAAAAAGAGAAAAATCTCACCTCCTTCTCTCCCATATACTATATGGCAGCTACCTGATCCTGGGGGTACAGTACTCCCACTGTACTCTATACAGTCCCAGCCTAGACAATGAACCAATCACAAATGCTGGATTCGGTCACCTGCACAACTGCATGAGGCTGTAGGGGGGAGACCCAGACACAAACCATAACAAAGCCTGCTCCAAAATGAAAAAATAAAAATAAAAATAGAGTGGGGTAGAAAGTTGTGCACATTTGGTGGTTCATACAAGTCCCTGGATTTAATTCCCAACACTGGAGGGAAATTTTAACGGTGGCTGGGATGTAGCTCAGTTCAAAGAATGTTAGTTCAATCCACAGTGATACAAAATCAAAACGCTTATACTTTATTAGGGGAGCAGTGAGTGATCCTCTGCAGTTCTCCCCCTTGGGATTAACATACAACTGCTCTCCTAGCCTACTTCCTCTTCTGTCCCCTGTCATGAGAATTCAGTCTGATCTTGAGAAGACAATGCCCCTTTCAATTTGTCTTCCACCTCGACTACAATCCCTTTCCGTTTCTTCTCACTATCCAATGAAAGTGTACGCAAATTGGTACCATTGCATTTTTAATTCCAATGTCACTAAAACAATGACTGCTCAGTACCAGGGCACTGGAGGTTCATTCATAGGTCCCTGCTCTCTGCTCTCTGTCACCTGTTCCCTGGGAGTTCCCCTTGTCCCTCACACAAGAGGGATAGAAGTTTAAAATGAGCCAGAAAAACCCTACACCCCCAGGCCAGTTCTCCCCTCTCACTTAGCCCAAGGTCTTGTGAAAATCTAGAGCTTACTGTCTTCCGGTGAATCCTACACCAGAAAGACTCACACTTGTGGTTAGGCAAATGCACCTGCCCAGGCTATGCCTGACCTCATCTGCTTATCAGACAAGCCAAGACTTGCTCAAGATGTCTACAGATTCACGGGCTTTTTGTGTATGTGTGTGTGGCTCTGGGGACTGAACCCACGAGCACTCCACGACTGAGCTACATCCCTAGCCCTTTTAGTCTTTTATTTTGAGATAGGATCTCATGAAATTTCCTAGGAGAGACTCCAAGTTGGTCATCCTAATACCCCAACCTTCTTTGGTGCTAGGGTTACCAGCCCTCTGGACTTGACTGCAGGCTGCAAATAGAATACTCTGAGCAAGTAGGAAAAAATGATCATAGATCAATTAGATTACAAGCATAGCAGCCATTTAGGTAGTATTGATCCTGTGGAATATCACAAGATGAATGATCAACCAATAAGAGGACAACAGGTATCGTCACTTGAATAATATTGACTAAGGGGGGATCAAACTGACAAGCAAGTCATTTTGTAAAGCACACATGAGATAACAAGGACTTTCCCAGAAGGGGTGGGTTAAGGAGGCTTTGATCCCCCACCTCAAGGCATTTGACATCTATTTAGAGTATGGATCCCTGCCGTTCACCCCTAGGGGAAGTACATGCCCAGCAGTTCCTCTTTTCCTGAAGCTTGGGCTACTGTGAATGCACCTCCACCCATGGACACCTTTTGAAGTGACCTTTAAGAGCCCAGGCCTGTTTCACCACCTCCAATATTTCCAGATCACTGAACTGCCTATCACACTCACACACAGAAAGTTCAGCCACTCTGATCAACAGGTGTCCCTTACAAATGTCACACTGGGCACACACACAGCAGGTCTCAGGTGACAATCATGAGCATTCATTTATGAGTCAAGGAGTCATCAAATCAGTGACCCATCACTTGGGACGTAAATAATTTCTTTCTGATGAGTATATTAGAAAGAACATATACATGAATGCAAACACTGCATTGCAAGCCACAAAGATGTACAATTATTATGTTGCTCGAAACATGTTTAAGCCAGGCATGGCCCTGCATATCTGCCATCCCAGCACTCCAGGAGGCTGAGGCATGTGACTGCAGGTTGCAGCCTCACCTGGATAACTTAGTGACTTAGGAAAATCCTCTCTCAATGCAAAACATAAAAAGAGACTAGGGGTATAAACCAGTGCAAAGGCGCTAGGCTTTATAACAACCACAATATAGCAAGAGACTTAAAAGAAGAAAGTGGATTCAAGAGAGAGATAGTGGGGTTGCAAGGGGGATAAAGCAATAAAACACCCAGACTCTGAGATCTGCAAGCTTTTGAGAAATGGGACCCAGAGCTTTGCTTTTGTAGAGAGAAATAAGCGAGGCTGGGAAGCAGGAGGCACAGGAAAGCAGGAGGCAGGGCAGCGAGGGTTCCTCGATGAAAAGGCTTTGACTGGGGCCAGCCTCTTTCCAAAAGGCACTGAGTGCTGACCCGGGTGAGCTTGGTCCAAAGTTTAGGACCCTAAACTTTGGACCAAGGGTTGGGGAGGGGGAAGCTGAATCACAGTGTGATTCACATGCACTGGATTCTGAGTAATCAGTGGGACAGCAGGTCAAGACAGGGGTTAGGAGGGTCTGGCCCAGACCTTGTCAAGGGTCCAACGGTCCCACCAGGGGAGTGTGAGGCCTAGGTCAGGAGAGAAAGGATGGTTTCTCATCTCCAGAACAAAGGGTGTGATCATTTCCTCCAGTCAGCCTTGCCAGCTCATAGCAAAGGCAAGAAGCCTTCAGGAAGGTGTGAATCGCTCTCCCTAGAGAGCCCTGGATTGATTCAAGCAATAAAGATCAGAGCGAAAATGTACTGAGGGCTGCTAAGGACTCACCTAGCAGGCAGTGTGAACAAATCCACATTGTCAGTCTGTGAACCCCCTGCCGTTCCCTGGCCTAGGAGGCTGAGGAAGGAGGATCTCAAAGTTCCGCCCAGCCCAAGCAACCCAGTGGTTTAGAGCGAGCCTGTCTCAAAATAAAAAATAAAAAGGGTGTGGGGTGCAGTTGGGTGCACAGGCACCGGTTTCGACCTGCTGAGTGTCACACATCCCCCACCTCCACCAAAAATGCCATCATCTGTATAGACTAGAACTTACCGAAAGAGCACATTTGCAGTTTTCGGTAAAGGAAATGGACTCGGCCACGTGGTTAAGAGAACTCACCAAGAACACAGAAGGACCCTTCTCAGAACACATGGCTCCCCAGGGCAGCCACACCTAGCAAGGCGGAAGCAAGTGCCAGAGCTCAGACAGAGTAGCTCTGACTGTACATTGCCATCTGTCGTACCGTGGGGTTATTGGAGATAGCTCGGTTTTGGTAACATCGAAGTACAATGTCAGAAAGCAGAAATAATAGTGGTCACATTCACACGGAAGTGGAACCCATTTCACAGATGCTGTCTGGCCAGTTTCCGGGCACACACCTGTGATTCCAGCACTCCGGGAGCCTCAGGTGGCACAATCTCAAGTTTGAACCCACTCTAGGCAATTTTATGATTTAATGAGACTCTACCTCAAAACAAAAAATAAACACGAGTTGGGGATGTAGCTGATTCAAAAGTCCCTGGGATCAACAATGGTACTGCAAGATAATAATAATCATCAGTAGTTACCTCCCGTTTCTCTCCCTTTCCCCAGCTGCACCCATCTTCCTCCACCACTCTTTCCACCCCGGAAATCAACCTTGTATATCTATATATCTAAATATATCTAGATCTCTAGATATTTATATGTATTTGTATAATGGTATGCATTTGCCTTCTATGTTCATATATTTAAAATGTTGTCTGTGGTGCAGGTATTATGGCAGCCACCTGTTATTCCATCACTCTGAGAGGCTGAAGCAGGAGGATTGTAACTTAGCAAATCAGCAGAACCTGTATTAAAATTAAAATGCTAAAGGGGTTGGGGGATGTATCTCAGTGCAAATCCCCCTGGCCTCAACCCCTAATATAGAAAGTCAACAAACAAAACCTCTGTTAGGTTTCCATGACTATAACAAGACACGAGGTCATCCACTTAAAAGGGGAAGGGTGAGGCGAGGCAGCATGCTGGACAGAGGAGGAGCCTCTTGCAGATTTACTCAGAGAAATTCAACTAAAACACAAGCAAATCTCCCATCTCAAAAGGGACACACACACACACACACGCACACACACACACACGGGTAACTGGAAGGAAGAGGAGGGCCACACAGTCTGAAACCAAAAGCAATCTGAAATAAGAGACTCAGATCAAGAAAAACATAAAGGATTCAGTAAAAGGACCAGCCAGCCCAGCTGGCTGCTGGTGGGTTGCCAGTTCAGGCCAACTTGGAATCTTAAAAGAAGCAGCAGCAGCAAAAAAAAAAAAAAAAAAAAAAAAAAAAAAAAAAAAAAAAAAAAAAAAAAAAAAAAAAAAAAAAAAAAAAAAAAAAAAAGGATATACTAAAATAGTGTAGCTAAATCATGTCATACAGGACTTGGGCTATAAGGTCCCCTGTCTCTTCCACCTTCCTCCCAACACAGGATGCTACAGGAAAAAACTCTGCCAACATGAAGGAGCAAGCTAACCGCTCTCCCTCTGAGGATCTTTCCTTTTTCTCTTCTCTTTCCTTTTATGCACCATAGGACTAACTGGAACCGCTTAGAACAAGATTAAAGACCACGGGGGTGCATAGTAAACAGAACAGCCACCCCCTTTCCTGTGACCTGTTGCTAGAGAGGCACGGGGCATTAAAACATGCACCTCGGGACTGTGCAATGCCCTGGGGTAGGAGCGGAAAGGCAGCCCATAACACTGCCCCCACCCACGTCACCCGAGGAAGTTACAGACTTCAGTGTCATCAGAACCTGTAAAGAAAGGAATGAGAAATGAGCACCCCGTCTCGGGAGAGGAGTGAGAATCGGGACTGAGCAGCTATGGATGCAACAACAAAATCAGGGGACCAGATCACCCCACAGCATCCCCCACACCCCATCAGCAAAAGGCCTGAGAGGGCAGAGACTTCCCAGAGGAAGAGAACGCAGAAGGCCGAGCAGGGACAGGGAGGAGCCGACAGTATGGGCTGGAAGCAGCTGCTTGTCTTTCAGACAGTAGCAGAGCAGCGGGGAAAGAGACACTGCAGAAACAGGGTAAAGACCGAGGGGCTGCTAAGGGGCAGACAGAAATTACTGGCTGAAGAGCCTGGGTCCAGACCTCCACATCAAGGTCACCCCCAGTTCTAGCACAAGCTCAGCTGCAGACGTGGCCGTGTTATCTAGTAGTTTTGAGATCTCAGTGGACACCAGAGGAATTTCATTTTATTTTATTTTTATTTTTTCTTTGCTGTTTTTTCCTTTTCCTTTGTTTGTTTTTTATCTTTTATAATTTTGTTCAAATCTATTTATCTTTTGTCATCCTTTGCTCAATTTACCTCTCTAGACATCATCATATTTTCATATGAGTAAATAGTCTTGCTAATTTTTCTGGTCAGCCCTTCATTTAACCAGGGGAGCCAGGCCTGCCAAAAGGGAAGCCAGGCCCATGCTGCAGCCACGAGGTGAGTTGCAGCTCGCCAGGGCAGGTCCGGAAAACTTTGGGACTATCAATCGCGGTGGCTGGGTACCCCCCCAGCCCCTTTAGGACACTGGACTAGGCTTCAGAGGTTCCGCGGGGCTTGTGTGGACTGCGCCCAACGACCTTCATTCAACCAGGGAACCAGGCCCACCACACAAGGGGAGCCAAAGCCAAGTAAGTCCCAGTAGCAGAGGGCTCAGGAGGTGATTTCCAACACATCCAGGGAAAGCTTTGGAACATCGCTGGAAACATGGAAATACAGGAAAATGACAAAACGAAAGACCAAAACGCAATCTCAAACCTCCAGCCCATCCTAAGAAAACCTAGGAGCCATGTACATAGAAGAAAATACTACAGATACACCTGAAATGCATGAAATGATATCAACTGAAATAAAGAAGCAAGTATCGGAAGATATGAGGGAACTCAAATCAGAAATAATCTCCCAGGTAAAAGAAGAAATGATAAAAGTAGTGAAAGAAATACTGAATGCATCCAATGAAGACACAGATAAAAAATAAGAGGAACAAAGCAAAATGATCGAGTCCCTGAATGAGCAGTTTAAGAGACAAACAGAATGCATTAAGCAGATTCAAAGAGATATACAGAAAATCAAAAACTCTATTGAAAGTTGCAAAAACCACCTCAACAAAAGTGAAGATAGAATCTCAGACCTCGAAGATAAGATTGCAGTTAGTGAACAGGAAAGGAAAGACCTAAAAATAACAAGAAATCAGGAAATAACAATTCAACAGCTGCAAGATGATGCAAAGAAAAACAATATAAGATTAATAGGGATAAATGAAAAAGAAGGTGACAACACAAATGATATCAAGAGGTTATTTACAGAATAGCTGAAAACTTCCCAAACATGAGTAAGGAAACTGACATACAGATTAGTGAAACATATAGAACTCCAAATAGCCATAACCAACACAAAACTACACCCAGACATATAATAATCACCATCCCAGAAATCCAACCTAAGAACAGCATATTAAAAGCTGTTAGAGAGAAAAGACAGATCACCTATAAAGGAAAACCTATCAGGATCACAGTAGACTTCTCAACACAAACAATGAAGTCGAGAAGAACATGGAGTGAATTTTTTCAGATCCTAAAGGAACTTCCAACCAAGACTGATGTACCCTGCAAAACTGTCCTTCAAAGTGGATGGAGAAATAAGATACTTCCATGACAAAGAACAGCTGAAGAACTTCATGATCACCAAACCAAACCTACAAAGAATATTGAAAGACATTCTAGATACACATAGGAAAAAACCACTAAGCAAGACTGACAATTAAACAGAATGGAAAGCTAAGATACAACATCAGAAAGATAACATGTCAACAATAAGCCAATATATGACAGTTATAACCATTAACGTAAAGGGCCTCAATTCACCAATTAAAAGAAACAGACTGAGAGAATGGATCAAGAAACAATGTCTAACCATATGCTTTCTACAAGAAACCCATCTAACCCAAAAGGAAACTCATAGACTGAAAGTCAAAGAATGGAAAACAATATTCCATGCAAGAGGAACTCAAAAAAAGTGGGGGTAGCTACTCTATTTGCAGACCATGTTAACTTCAAACCAAGAATGGTCCAAAGAGATAAAGAAGGTCACTACATACTAGTTAGGGGAAAACTGCAAAGGAAGAGATAACAATCTTAAATATATATGCACCAAATTCCAGAGCATCCAACTACACAAAGCAAGGATTAACAGAAATGAAAAGTCAAATAGGCAATAACAGGAGACCTTAACACACCACTGACACAAAGGGGTAGAACAACTAGACAGAAAATCAGCAAAGAAATAACAGAACTGAATCACACCTGTGAACAAATGGATTTGATAGATGTATACAAGTGTTCCATCCAAAAACATCAGAATATACATTCTTCTCAGCAGTACATGGGACATTCTCTAAAACAGACCATATACTAACCCACAGAACATATTTAAGTAAATACAAAAGAATTGAAATCATCCCATGCATGTTATCAGATCATAGCACCATGAAACTGGAAATTAATGATAAAAGTAACTGCAAAAACCCCACAAACACATGGAAATTAAATAATACACTACTGAGCAATCAGTGGGTCACAGAGGAAATTAAAGAAGAAATTAAACAATATCTCCAAGCAAATGAAAATACAAATACAACTTAACCAGAACCTGTGGGATGCAATAAAAGTGGTCCTCAGAGGAAAATTTATTGCACTGAGTTCCCACATTAGGAAAACAGTACAAACACAAATAAGCAACCTGATATTACACCTCAAACAGCTAGAAAAAGAAGAGCAAGCCAAGTCCAAAGCCAAAAGAAAGGAGGAAATTATAAAGATCAGAGCAGAAATTAATGCAATAGAGACTAAGAAAACAATACAAAGAATCAATGAATCAAAGTGTTGGTTCTTTGAAAGAATAAATAAAATTGACAAGCCTCTAGCCAACTTAATTTTAAAAAGGAAATAAAAGACTCAAATTCATGCAATACAGAATGAAAAAGGTGAAATCACTACCGACCCTGTGGAAATACAGAAGATCATCAACAACTATTTCAAAAACCTCTACTCTCATAAGTTTGATACACAGAAGAAATGGACAGATTCCTAGAAACATACAAACCACCAAAGCTGGATCAAGAAGATGTAAAACTGCTAAATAACCCAATTTCTATTAATAAATTGAAAATGTAATCAAGTCCCTACCAACAAAGAAAAGCCCAGGCCCAGACAGATTCACTGTGGAATTCTACAAGAAATACAAAGAAGATTTAATGCCAACACTCCTCACTCTTCAATGAAATTGAAAGGGAAGCAATTCTCCCTAAGTCATTCCTGGAAGCAAATATCACTCCAGTACCAAAACCTGAGAAAGACCCAACTAAAAAAGAGAACTACAGGCCAATCTCCCTAATGAACATAGATGCAAAAATTCTCAATAAAATATTGGCAAACAGGATGCAGAAAATCATCAAGAAGATTATACACCATGACCAAGTGGGATTCATCCCAGGCATGCAGGGATGGTTCAACATATGTAAATCAATGAATGTAATCCACCATATCAATAGAGCCAAAAGTAAGAATCACATGATCATTTCTATAGATGCAGAAAAAGTTTTTGATAAGATCTAACACCCATTCATGATAAGAACCTTACAGAGAATTGGAATAGATGGTCTTTACCTCAATATGATAAAGGCCATCTATGACAAACCAGCAGCCAGCGTCATATTAAATGGCCAAAAACTGAAAGCCTTTACCTTGAAATCAGGCACAAGACAAGGATGTCCCTTATCACCACTCCTATTCAATATAGTACTGTAAATACTAGCCAGAGCAATTAGACAAGAGAGAGAAATAAAAGGAGTAAAGATAGGAAAAGAAAAAGTTAAATTATCATTATTTGTAGATGACATGACACTCTACATAGAAGACCCCCCAAACCTCCATTGAAGGTCTCCTAGATATAATAAATAAATTCAGCAATGTAGCTGGATACAAAGTCAATACTCAAAAATCAATAGCATTCTTACACACTAACAACAAAATCACTGCGAGAGAAATAAGAGAAGCCACACCCTTCACAGTAGCATCCAAAAAAATGAAATACTTAGGAATTAATCTAACAAAAGATGTAAAAGAGTTGTACAGGGAAAATTATAACACCCTGAAAAAAGAAATTGAAGAGGACCTCAGAAAATGGAAAGACATCCCTTGTTCATGGATAGGAAGGATAAATATTGTGAAAATGGCCATTCTCCCAAAATTGTTACACACATTCAATACAATCCCAATGAAAATGCCACTAACATACCTCATAGATCTAGAGAAATCACTCCTAAAATTCATCTGGAACCAGAAGAGACCTAGAACAGCAAAGGCAATTCTAAGCAGCAAAGCCAAGGCAGGAGGCATCACAATCCCTGACTTGAAATTATACTACAAAGCTACCATAATAAAATCAACATGGTACTGGAATAAAAACAGACCTGAGGATCAATGGAATAGACTAGAAGATACAACTACAAACACACTCAACCACCTTATCTTTGATAAAGGGGCCAGACATGTTCACTGGAAAAACAACAGTCTCTTTAATAAATGGTGCTGGAAAAACTGGCTTTCCATATGCCAAAAACTAAAATTAGACCCATGCCTATCACCATGTACTAAACAAAAATCTAAATGGATTAAAGATCTAAATATTAAAACAGAAACACTAAATCTGTTGGAAGACAAAGTAGCTAAAAATCTTGAAGACATGGGGTAGGTAGAGAATTCATGAACAAGAACCAAAATGCATGGGAAATACTTCCCAGAATCAATAACTGGGATCACATCTTATTAAAGAGTTTCTGCATGTCCAAAGAAATCTCCAGCAGAGTGAAAAGAACACCCACAAACTGGGAAAAAAATCATAGTGAACTGTCCCTCAGACAAAGGACTTCTGTCTAGAACTTATAAAGAATTAAAAAAAACCAAACCCCCAAAATTCAAAGACCCAATCCAAAAATGGGCATCTGAGATGAACACACAGTTCTCAGATGAAGAAATACAAATGGCAAATAAATACATGAAAAAATGTTCATCATCATTGGTCATTAGAGAAATACAAATTAAAACCACACTAAGATTCCATCTCTCTCCAGAAAGAATGGCCAGAATCAACAAAACTACCAACAACCAATGCTGGAGAGGCTGTGGGTAAAAAGGAACTCTTCTGCACTGTTGGTGGGAGTGTAGACTGGTGCAACCACTGTGGAAGTCAATCTGGAGATTCCTCAAAAAGCTGGGTTTGGAGGTCCCATTTGAACCGGCTATTCCACTCTTAGGCATATTCCCAGAGAACTGAAAACATCTTACCACAGTGATATATGCGCACCCATGTTTATAGTGGCACAATTTGTAATAGCCAGATCTTGGAAACAACCTAAGTGCCCATCAACTGAGGAATGGATAAAAAAACTGTGGTACTTTTATGCAATGGACTACTCAGCTATAAAGAATGATCACATTGAGATATTTATAAATAAATGGATGCAACTTGAGACCATACTCATAAGTGAAATAAACCAAACTCACATATATAAATACCATATAGTCTCCCTAGTTGTAAGAAATGGTAAGAGTACAGATGATTTTATGGTACTCATGGTTCACCATTATATTGCTTTGAAGTCTAATGTTTTCATTTAATGGTTGGAATGGTTTTATTCTGTTTTGCTTGATCTTAATATATGTGATGGTATGAATAGTTACTTTGAAGGAAAGACATTATGGCAGCCATTGTTGATTTAATATCATCTTGTTCTGAAGTTCTACCATGCTCTTGTTTTTCTATTACCATTGGTTCTATCATGTTGTGTCTTACTGGATTTTAATATGTGTGACAGTATAAACAAATGTTTTATGGAAAATGAGATAATCTAGCAGCCATTGTTCATCTTTGGTTATTTGGTTCAGAATGCCTTGCAATACTTTCATTCTCTTGAGTGGTTTTATTCTATTTTGTTATGTTTGACATTATTGTGTGTAAAGCTAAGCTCAACTATTTCAAAGAAAGAAACATTATGATAGCTACTGTTAATATCCAGTTGTCTTGTTGTGAAGTGCTGTGTTGCTTACATTGTTCTGTTCTGATCTGCTTAGATCTGTCCTCTTTTGTTTTATTCTCCTTAAAATAAAATTTTTTTTTAAATTTTTCTGGTCAGTATTGATAAGCCCTTCCTTATTCCTTCATTCTTTCTCTTCTGCCCTCTTCTATAGTTTCCCAAAACTCAAGGGATCACCCTTTGTTCTCCAGCCTCGCTTCTACTTTATTTCTTTTCAGTTTTCTCTGTACTATCCACTGTCTTCCTTAACTATCCTCATCCCAGGGTAAATCTACTGTACCAAGAGGAAATACTTTACATACAACTCCCAGTTCATAATTAGTTCTGTTGTATAACTGGATTTGCTTCCATGTCTTAAGGCACAAAATTAATTGTTACCACAATTTGGCACTTTCTAAACTGTACTTGATTGCTATTTTTATTGCTAATTATACTGTGTTAGCTAGGAAGTCACACCTGATGTAATTAGTTGTTTTCACTTCTGTAACAAGACTGGGAAGCTCTTCACATACCAGCACCAAAAGATTGAGGACTGAGCCAAACAGATTCCCACATCTCACTCTTAATTAACTGGAAAGATAGGACCTTGGGACAGACACAAACTGAAAACCTCCTACACACAGAAGATATCCCTGATGAACAGACTTCTTCTAGCAAGGCCTTAATATTAATGAGAAAGACACCTATTACCAAAACCCACAAGTATTATCACAGAAAATAAAAAAAATTATTGAATAGAAAATGACAAAATTCAGAAACAAAGTGCAACCTCAGACCTCCAGACCACCCAGAACAAATCCAGGAGACAATGAGATAGAGGAAAATGGAAGACACACACCTGGAATTCCTAGATAATAGCAACTGAAGAAAAGAAACAAATCCAAGAGGCTACAGAGGAAATCAGATCAGAAATAATCTCTCAGGTGAAAAACAGGAAATGTCAGCAATAATAAGGAAATTGCTCAGCAAATCTAGAGTAGATATAAAAATAGAAGACAACAGGAAAATGATGGAAACCACAAATGATCAATATGGGAAAGAAATAGAATTCATGAAATGGATTCAGACACATATCCAGGAAATTAAAAATTCTATTGAAAGCTGGCAAAACTGCTTGAATAAAACTGAAGATAGACTTTCAGACCTTGAAGACAGGATTGTAGTTAGCAATCAGAAAAGGAAAGATCTAAAAATAACAAAGGACCATGAAATAACGATTCAACAGCTGTAATATGATGCAAAAAAATAACATAAGTCTTATAGATGTCAGTGAAAAACCAGTATTAAACATAAATGACATAAAGAGACTATTTACAGAATAGCAGAGAACTTCCCAAACGTGGGAAAAGGATCTGACACATGGATAAAGGAGGCATATAGAACTCCAATTAGCCATGACCAAAATAAATCAGCATTCAGGCATATAATAGTCAAGATCCCAGAAATTCAGCACAATGATAGAATATTAAAAGCTGTTAGAGAAAAGAAATGGATAATCTATAAAGGAAAACCCATAGAATCATGGCAAAAATTCTCAACACAAACCCTCATGTCACAAAGACCTTGAGTGAAGTATTTCAAGTCCTGAAAGCAAACATCTTCCAACCCAGATTAATGTATACTGCAAAACTGTCCTTCAAAATTAATGGAGAAATAAGATATTTCCATGACAAAGAACAACTGAAGAAATTCACGTTCACCAAACCAACCCTACAAAGGGTGCTGAAAGATATTCTAGACAAAGACAAAAATGACCACAATTTCCAAAACAACAACAGAAAGAAACCGCCAGACAGGACAAGCAATTAAACAGAAGGGGAAAGCAGGGAACCAACAGGAAAATATCATGACAACGAAAACATACATATCAGTTATAGCCATCAATGTAAATGACCTCAGTTCACTAATCAAAAGAAAGAGACTGGTAGAATGGATCAGGAAACAAGATCCAACAACATGCCATCTAAAAAAAAACACAATTAACTCAAAAAGAAATTCATAGACTCAAAGTAAAAGGATGGAAAACAATTCTCTATGCAACATAAACCCAGAAAAAAGCAGGGGTAGTTATTCTGTTTGCAGATAATGTGGACTTCAAACCAAGAATGATCAAAAGAGATAAGGTCACTACATACTTATTAGGGGAAAATTTCGAGAGGAAGAGATAACAATCATAAATATGTATGCACCAAATATGGGTGCACCCAACTATACAAGACAAATATTAATAGACATGAAAAACCAAATAAGCAATAAGACAATTGTAATGTGGAAACTTAATTTCCCACTGTCACAAATAAATCAACCAGACAAAAAAAATCAGCAAGCAAATATCAGAACTGAACCAAACCTGTGAACAAATGGACTTGTAGATGTCTACAGAATGTTCCACCCAACAGCATCAGAATACATATTCTTCTCAGCTGCATTTGGGAGGGTCTCTGAAGTAGACCACATGCTAGCATATAAAACATGTGTAAGTAAATGTAAAGGAGCTGAAATTATTCCATGCATATTGTCTGATGATAGTGCAAGGAAATTAATGGTAAAAGGAACTGCAAAAACTCTACAAACACATAGAAATTAAGTAACACCCTCCCGAACAACCAATGAGTCACAGATGAAATTAAAGAAGAAATTAAATAATATCTACAATTAAACAAAATTACAGATACAACATCCTGGAACCCATGGAATGCAATGAAAGCAGTCCTAAGAGGGAAATTTATAGCAGTCTATTCTCACATCAGGAAAACAAAATGAGCCCAAATAAACAGCCTAATGTTGCATCTCAAGCTTCTAGAAAAAGAAAACTCATAGAAGGAAGGAAAATTGATAAACCCTGAGCCAACCTTATCAAAAAAAGAAAGAAAAGACTCAAATTCCATGCAATGTAGAATGAAAAGCATTAAATCACTATAGATCCTGTTGAAATTCAGAAGATCATCAGTACTTACTTTGAAAAACTTTACTCTTATAGTTTGGAAAATGCAGAAGAAATGGGACAGATTCCCATGCACATAACAATTACTGAAGCTGAATCAAAAAGATATAAAAATTCTGAATAACCCAGAATCAGTCAGTGAAATTGAAAATATAGTTAAATACTTACCAACAAAGAAAAGCTCAGGTCTTGATGGATTCACAACTGAATTCTATAAGAAATTTAGAGAAAAATTAGTATCACTACACCTCAAACTCTTTAATGAAATTGAAAGGAAAACAATACTCCCAAACATTCCTGAAGACAAATGTTATCCTGATACCAAAACCAGAGAACTATAAACTAATCCCCTAATAAACATAAATGCAAAAATTCTCAACAAGACACTAGCAAACAGAATGCAACCAAACATTAAGATGTTTATATAACATGACCAAGTGGGATTCACCTCAGGAACGCATGGATGTCCCAGCATATGCAAATCTAGAAATGTATTGCACCATATCAACAGAGCCAAAGACAAAAATCACACAATCATTGCAATTGACACAGAAAAAGCTTTTCACAAAGTCCAACATCCATTCGAAATAAAAACCCTACAAAAAATTGGAATAGTTGGTCTTTATCGCAGTCTGATTAACACCATCAATGACAAACCAACAGCTGACATCATACTAAATAAACAAAAACTGAAAGCTTTAATTCTAAAATCAGGAACAGGACAAGGATGTCCACTGTCACCACTCCTATTCAATATAATTCTGGAAACACTATCCAGGGCAATCAGAGAAGAGCAAAAAATAAAAGGAATAAAAATAGGAAAGGAAGAAGTTAAACTATCACTATTCACAAATGACATGATATTCTACATAGAAGACCTCCAAACCTCCATCAAAAGACTTATGAAATTAATAATCAAGTTCAGTAGCATTGCTGAACACTCAAAGTCAACACTCAAAACTCAGTAACATTCCTGTACACAACAAACTTACTGAGAGAGAAATTAGGGACATCACACCTTTCACAACAGCATCCAAAAAAATGAAATACCTAGGAATCAATCTAACAGAGGAAGTAAAAGATCTGTATATTGAAAATTACAGTACTATGAAAAAGGAGATCAAAGATGATATCAGAAAATGGAATGATATTCCTTGCTCAGGAATAGGAATAACCAATATAGTGAAAATGGCCATATTCCCAAAATCGTTATACAGATTTAATGCAATTCCCATCAAGATACCATTATCATACCTCATAGTACTAGAGAAAATGTTCCTAAAATTCATGTGGAACCAGAAGAGACCTAGTATATCAAAAGCAATTCTGGGCAACAAAGGCAAGGCACAATTGTTTTTGTCACAATCCGTGACAAAATTATATTACAAAGTTACTGTGATAAAATCAGCATGATACTGGAAAAAAAATAGACCTAGGGGTCAGTGGAACAGACTAGAAGATGCAGACACAATTGCAAACACACTCAGAACATTATCTTTGACAAAGGGGCCAAACATATTCACTGGAAAATAAATAGCTTCTTTAATAAATGGTGCTGGAAAAACTGGCTCTCCGCACACTGAAGACTAAAATTAGACACATGTCTATCACCATGTACTAAAGCAAAAGTGGATCAAGGATCTAAATATTAAAACAAAAACAATAAATATACTGAAAGTGAAAATAGGTAGAAATTTTAAAGACAAATGTAAGCAGAAAATTTATGAACAAAACCCAAACTGCCTAGGAAATACTTCAAAGAATCAACTAGACTCTCAACTTGTTAAAAAAATTTTTTGCACATCAAAAAAAAATCACCAACAGAGTGAAAGATCAACCCCTTGAGTGGGAAAAACTTTAGCCAATTGTATCTCAGACAAAGGACTTCTATCAGAACACATAATGATTTGGAAAAAAATCAGATCCCCCAAATTCAAAGACCCAGTACTAATATGGGCATCTGAGATGAATGCACTTCTTAGATGAAGAAGTAGAAATGGCAAATAAATATATGAAAAAATGTTCAACATCATTGATCATTCAAGAGATGCAAGTTGAAACAACACTGAGATTCTATCTCATCCTGGAAAGAATGGCTATCATCAAAACATAAACCAATAATAAGTGCTAGATGGGCTCTGGGGGAAAAGGAACTCTTTTCTGCTTTTGGTGGGAGACAAACTGGTGCAACTACTATGGAAACCAGCATGCAGATTCCTCAAAATCTAGGATTAGAGGTCTCATTCGAACTAGCTATTCCCCTTCTGGGTATCTTTCCAAAAGAATTAAAAACATCATACCACAAAGATATATGTATACTATGTTTATAACAGCACAATTTGTAATAGTTAATTAATGGAAACAATTCAAATGCCCATCAATTGAGGAACTGATAAAAAAAAGACATGATCTTTTTATACAATGAAGTACTACTCAGCCATAAAGAAGGATAGACTTGAGACTTTTATAGGTAAATGGATGCAACTTGAGACCATCCTCATAAATTAAATAAATCAGAGTCACATGTACAGACATCATATTGTCTCCCTGGTGTGAGACGGTGAAGAGAAAATGAGGTCCAAAATAAACAATAGATAGGGAAGAAACTGTTCAAAATGAAAGAGGAACTGGGTGAGGGAAAGGAGACAGGAAGGTGGAGAAAAGGAAAACATACAAGATTGTTAAAGATTCTTATAGTACTAGTTTCTCTTTGTTCATTGAAAAGCAAGGTTTGTACTAATATTGTCTGGACAATTTTTCATCCCCATATCGCGTTCTCTGAGCAACTACTCAGATAATGTTTTAACTATGGTTATTCTCCCTTTATTTTGTTTTCAAATTATGGGGGATTTTTTTCCCATAAACATTTTACTCCTAAAGATAAATTATGGCATCTGACTCCCCCTACAACCAAAAAGCGGCACAGTGCCTAGTGAGCTCATCTGGATATTGGAGGTGACACATTCCTCACCTAGGTGTTTTACTTCAGCCTGTTTCTGAGTGAGTTGGAAAACTGCTAGTTCTGTGTGGGACCCAAAACAACCAAAGATTCTGCAGCAGGTCCAGGCTGCTGTGCAGGGTGCTCTGCATCCAGCAGACCCCATGGTACTTGAAGAGTTAGTGCCAGGTAGGGGTGTTGCATAGAATCTCTAGCAAAGATCACCCCATAGGTGAACTGCAGAGGACATCCATAGGATTTTGGAGCAAGGCTCTTCCATTATCTGAAAGCAACTACTCTCCCCTTGAAAAATGGCGTTTGGCCTGATACTGGACCTTAGTGGAAAGTGAATGCTTGACCATGGGATGCCAGGTTACCATGCTAATTGAATTGCCTATCACAAGCCAGGTATTATCTGACCCACCAAATCATAAGAAGGACGTCCACAGAGATAGTCTATCATTAAATGGAAATGGTGTATATGTGGCCAAGACAGAGGAGGTCCACAAGTACAAGTAAGTTACATGAAGAAGATGCCTGGATACCCAAGGCTCCTACCCTTGCTACACTGGCTTATTTACCTACATGGTCTCATGGGGAAGAACAGAAGACTAAGGTTTGCTCTTGTTTTGTTTTGTTTTGTTTTGTTTTGTTTTTTGCTGGAGACAGGATCTCACTGTGTAGTTCAGATTGGCCTTGAACACACTCTGCAGACCAGGCTAGCATTGAACTCCCAGTAACCCTCCTGCCTGAGCTTCCCAAGTGCTGGGATTATAGATGTGTGTCAGGGCCTGATTTTTAGATGGGTCTGCATATTCCACAGACACCACCCACAAGCAGATACCTGTAGCATTACTGCCCCTTTCCAGGACATCCTTGAGAGATAGTGGTGAAAGGAAATCTTCACAATGGGCAGAACTTTAAGTGGTGCAAGTGGTAGTACATTTTGCCTGGACAGAAAAATGACCAGATGTGCAACTGTACACTGGTTCATGGGCTGTCACCAACAGTTTGGCAGGATGGTCAGAAACTTGGAGAAACTGTCAAAGGGAAAATTGATGACAAAGATATTTGGGGAAGGGCTATATGATAGACTTCTCCATATGGGCAAAGCATGTGAAAATATTTGTATCCCATATAACTGCTCAGCAAAACTGAGTCCTCAATATGACGCCATTCCCGGGGTGAGCAGCCAAGTGACAGGTGGATAATATCAGGCTTGGATTGGTTCCATCATGGGAGAGACTGCACTTTGCCCTTACTTACATAGACACCTCTTCCAGATGTGGATTTCCTCACCCGCACATAATGCTTTTGCAAAAACTACCATTCGTGGACTCACAGAATGCCTTGTCTACCATCATGGGATTCCACACAGCATTGCCCAGACCCAGGAACACACTTTACAGCCAGAGAAGTGAGGCAATGGGTCCGTCCATCGTATGTAACTCATTGGTCTTACCATATTCCTCACCATCCAGAAGTGGCTGGATTGATAGAAGGATGGAACGGTCTTTTGAAGACACAGTGATAGGCTGGAACATAAGGAGCTGAACAAGAAAGCAACCCGCCTGCCTTCCTGGTGAGCAGTCATGGCGCTTGCGCCCGCCGCTGAACCAGTCAGCGTCTCCTGTGAGCCTGGCTGAGAACCAAAACATCCCATCTCCCCTCGTCAGCAACTGGGAGCCAGTGGCCCAAGCATCTCTTGGGAGGAGGATGACTATGCACTATAGCAAATAGGGGGGATTCCCTTCTACCATCTCTTTGGAGGCAAATATTGTTTTCACTGTTTTGCTTTGTTCTGATTATTTTGCTCTATTTAATATCCTCTTGCAATTGGTTTTATAATGTTCTGTTTTGGGTTTGATTTTGCCAGACCCGATGGAAAGGACAAGTATTGTGAAGACAACGAGATAAACTATGGTCCCTGTTACTGTTACCCGGGTAACCTGCTGTGAAGTTCTGTACTAATTTCACTGCCTTGTCTCGACTAGTTTTGTTCTGTCTTGTTCTGTTGTATTTTACTACCTTAAAAAAAAAAAAGACACAGTGACAGCACCGGAAAGGTGGCAGTAGCTTGCAGGGCTGGGACAAGGTTCTTCAAAAGGTTGCCTGTGCTTTGAATCAACATCCCGTCTGCCATAGCCAAGATTCACGGTCCAGGGATCGGAGGCTGGGAGCAGGGATGGCACCATTCACCATTCTCTCTAGCGATTCACTAGCAAAATTTCTGCTGCTTATTCCCACGACCTCCTGCTCTGCGGTCTTAGAAGTCACAGAGTCAGAGGGGGGAAAGTTTGCACCGGGAAGCACGTTGAATGGAAATCTTAGGCTTCCTTTGGTCATTTTGGTGTCCCCATGCCTCTGAGGGAACAAGCGAAAAGGGAATCGTAGTGTCGGCACAGGTGACCTGACCCAGACTACAAGGGGTAACTGGACTTTTACTCTACAGTGAAGGAAAGGAAAAATACACGTGCAGTGCAGGAAATCCCTGGGGTCACCTCCCAGTACTACCAGGTCCTATTATTGAAGCCAGTTCAGGCAGAATATCAAATGGTTTTGAATCTTCAGAAACTGAGGTATTGGTCACCCCACCTGGCAAAGAACCAAGACATGCTGAGGTGCTTGGTGATACCCAAGAGACTATAGAGTGAGTAACAGAAGTTAGTTCTTAATTCCAACAACGACCTCGTGATCAGCTACAGAAACAAAGAGTGTGACCATTGTAGTTCTCTCCTGGCAGCCCTACCCAATATAATATCATGTGGATAGACTTGATATTGGTTTTTAAGTGTTGTTAAACCTGTTCTGTTGTTCAAGTTATGCAATGTTAGCAAGCATCACCCGAAGAAATCGTGCCTACTCTTCTGGAGAAGGAATTAGTTCATTTCCATCCATATACATGGTAGTGATGACATGTTAGGTGTAAATTATAAACTAGCCATTGTATCTGGAGACTATGATTTAAAGACGTGTGTCTGCTTGTCGAGTGGATTGTGACAGTTATCTGATGTGTCAACGTGAGGAAGAAATACCCAACTCACTTGGCTCAGCCTAGTTCTGGTTATGGAAGAATGACTCTAGGGAATGGTCCAAGATGAGAACAAATCAGAGAGGACGACTTCCACTTCTTCAAAGGAGTATATTTCAAAGTCTCTGTAAAGTCAAATTTGGAATGTTTCAATACTGAAATTATGGTACATATGCCAGTATATCTTTAGTACAGGGATTAAAAGAGAAACTATTCAAATAATTATACCTAAAACAATTAAGGGCCATCCAATGTAATAATATGTAAAATTTGACACCTGTATTAGTTTCGGTTCCCTAAAGTCACAGAATCAAAATAGAGTACCTCGATGATTGTACAAGGGATTTATGTGGTAGATTTACAAGATCAGAGGCAGAAAAGTCCCAAAGGCCATCTCCAGAATGAGTAGCAAAGGAATCCACGATGATCACCTTTACGAGGGAGAACCAGAGGTTCTAGTAGAAGCCAAAATTAAACTACCTGGAAACTCACTGTAGCCATGTGTGTGAATTTGTGTGAAAAGTCTATTTTGGGAACCTGAAAATTCTGCACTTGAAGAATCTACATCCAAAGGCAATGCTGAAGACCATATGTTCTTCAAACAGGGGAGTTTTCCTTCTTCTCTTTTTATTCTACCCAGGTCACAAACCCATTGGTGGCAGCCCTACATCTAAAGACATCAGAAAATGGAAAAATGGCCCATGTTCCTGGATGGACAGAAATAATATTGTCAAAATGGTCACACCCCCAAAACTGTTATACAGAATCAATGCAGTCCCAATCAAAACACCAAGGGCACAGTGTATAGACCTAGAGAAAACAGCTCTAAAATTCATATGGAATCAAAGGTATCTACAATAGTGACAGTAATTTTTGTCAACAAAAACAAAACAGGAGGAATTACAATGCCTGACCTTGAGCTATGCTTCATAGAGAACCCTTTCTCATCTCATTATGATCCAGGAAAGTTTGTATTTGTAATTCCAAGGAGAAGTTATTGGAATTCTAGCAAGTTAATTCCAATCTACCACTTCCAGTGCACCCCATGGCCAGAAGAAAGATACTAAAACTAAAACATATATATATATATGGTTGTGAAGAGCCAAGGGGTCCCTAAGTCCAGCCAAGATGGGGTTCACTGGATCAAAGGCCACAACCCAGAGCCCAACCCAGGTTTTATTAATTCTCCACGGGGTGGGGGGTGTGGCTGAGGGATGAGTGACAGTGAAATGGCAGGAAATATGTGACCAGCATGAGTACCATGAGCTGGGCTAGGCAGGAGGCCTGAGATCATCTCTGTGATATGCAGAGGGCAAGGAATGCAGAGAGAGAGAGAGAGAGAGAATAATACAGCTGAGTAGCATCTAATATTTGGGGTCCATGCTTCAGCTCTGATGCACAATCCTTCTTACACTGGGAAGTCACAGCCTCTTTCTCGAGGCTCAGTCCCAGCCCACAGCCTGGAGCACAGCTCTCCATCCCACTTGGTCCAACCACATATTTAGGGGGGTCCCTGGGCGGGGTAACACTGACCAGTAACTTTGCTTCAGAGATTCCACATCGGCTCCTCTGCTAACTCAATTTACAATACTTAAAGCCAGTTGAAGGGACAAAGAAATAGCCCAGCCAGCTCTGGACATATCAGTACGTGGAGACAGGACCAAGTTTATCCAAAATGGAGACAGCTGCTCTTCTTTTCAAGGACAGTCATCTATGTGGTTCCCCACAATACCCCAAAACAATAGTGATTTTTTAAAAAGGCATGGTATGGGAACAAAACCAGATGCACAGATCAATGGAACAGAATAGAAGATGCAGTAACACCTCCAGACACGTTCAGCTACTTGGTATTAACAAAAAGAACACAGGCAGACATTGCAGGAAAATATATCCTATTCGACAAGTGGTGCTGGGAAAAACAGTTAACTGCGTAAGATGGCAAGAGCATCCATGTTCTCACCGTGTGCTAAATAAAATCAAAAAAGCAGAAAAGGTCCAAGCATTACAACAGAAACACGGCGCTTCCTGTGAGACAGGATAGAGGGAACACAAGGTATAGGAGAGGGTTTTCTAAATGGGGCCACAGTAGCACAAGACATAATGAGAATCAGCACGTGAGATGGGACGACAGTAAATTCAAAAAGCTTCTGTCCAGGAAGAGACTCAGTCAGGGACAGGATGAGGACAGCGTCGTGCCAGCCATTCCTCAGGGAACTAATATCCAGAACGTATAAGGAAATAAAAGCATTAAAGCCACCTAAAATAAATGGCCCGATCCAGAAATGGGCAAGTGAGATGGACGCTTCCTACAGAGGGAGAAAAGTACAAATGGCAACTACTACATGAAAAGTGTCCCATATGCTGCTAACCAGGGAGGGTCAAGCCCACAATCTCCTAAACAAATGGACAGAGAGTGTAAATAAAAGGGACAAGTGGTGTGATGGGGGACCCTCCAGGAAAGTCAGAACTCTCTCTGCCAGGGGTAGAGACAACCAGCTCCATCGGACAGCCTGTATTTATTTGGTTTTCAAACAAAGGAAAGGGATTGTGAGGCAAAATGGGAACCGTGCAGGACCTTGGGAAGTTATTTCAAAGACTTCTCCACGCAATCAACTTTGCCAATTGCCGGGCGTAGTGGCTCACGCCTGTCATCCCAGCACTCGGGAGGCTGAGGCAGGAGGATCGCTGCAAGTTCAAGAGCAGCCTGGGCTATGAAGTGAGCTCAAGGCCAGCCTGAACTGCATAGCAAGACCTTGTGTCAAAAAGACAAGAAAAAAGAAAAAAAAAGAAAGAAAGATGCTGGTGAGGCTGTGGTTTAAACCATTTCAAGAAGGAACCCTCCTACATGGTTGGTGGGAATGCAAACTACTACAACTATGTGGAAATCAGTAAGGATAGTTTCCAAAGAATTAAAATTAGAAATTCCACAAGGCCAAGCTATTCCCCTCCTAGGTACAGTATCTTCCCCAAAGAGCTAAAGTCATCATGCTACAGAGATATGTGCACATAGCTATTATTAGCAGCACAATTCATAATAGATAAATCCTGGAAACAGCCTGTATACATATATACAGATGATTGGATAAAGAAAATATGGTCTTAACACCTAATGGAATACTACTCGGCCATAAAGAAGGACAGATTTGAGACATTTGTGGGAAAATGGATGCATCTGGAAAATATAATGTTGAGTGACATAAAATAAACACACAACCTTAAACACCATATGGTATCGCTCATTTGAGTTAGGCAAAGTGGGAACAAAAAGAATAATAAAAGATGAGTAGAAAGAGACAAGGGGATGGATCTCTTGCACATGGGAAGGTGTCCAGGAGACCAAAGGAAGGAGTGAAAGATGAGGAGAAGGACAAATAAGTAGAATAAAGACATGTCACGTGCAGAACTGTAATAGCCTCAATTAATGCCAATATTACACTCCATGAACATAAGCGAGGGTTGATAGTGTCAACAAGAGTGAAAATTTGGAAAGGGGAATCAAAAGAGTAGGAGAGAGAGGAGGGAAAAGGAAGATGATTTAAAAAGATACAAGCTGTGTTATGCCCATGTAACCACTCTCCAAGAGGATCCTAAATTGCAAATTGCATGCTCTGTAAACATGTACTAATTTTTTAAAAGGTAGAAGGGAAAATACTTTCCTTTCTTCCTCTCCCACTCATGGACCCAATGCAACTAGAAGGGAAGGTTAAAGTCTTCTGTTCCTAAAGCTCTGCCTCCCAGGAGGTGGACAAGGTGGGCCCAGCATCTGGGAAAACAGCTGTAAAATATCTGTACAGTCAGTAGTTGAAATAACAAGAACACAGAGTACATTATGGTAACTCTAGACATGGTAAGGATAACCCTTTATGTCTATAGCTCAGTCTTTCTTACTCACACAAAGTATATGATTCAGCCAGGAGTGGTGGTGCACACCTGTCATCCCGGATTCTGGGAGGCTGAGGCAGTAGGATCACAAGTTTGAGCCCAGCCTGGGGAATTTAGCAGCTTAGACTGAGACTGTGCCTCAAAATCATAATTTTTAAAAGGGTAGGGGACTATTGTTCAATGTGCAGGCTCTGGGCACAATTCCCAGTTCTAGGGGTGCAGTCTGTTTTCTGGAAGAGGAGAATGTATGTAAGAAATTATTTATTATATGGCTCACAGGATCAAACAGCCTATGGTGCCACCAGGGCCATCTAGAGGCTGGAAGGCCAGCAAAAGCAGTAGCTTCTCAATCCACGAAGCTGGAATCCTCCAGGCAAGAGACATGGGGTATCTGGTTTATGTCACTTAATAGTATGGTCTCAAGATGCATCATTGTCTAAAAGTACCTCAGTGCTCTCTTGCCTTATGAGTGTAACCCTTCGCTGTGTATAAATACCACATGAACAGATAGGCCGCTTCCAGTTTAGCTGTTATGAATTGTGCCACTTTAAATGAATTGTGATCCTCCTGCCTCAGCCTCTCCGAGTGCTGAGATTACTGCCCTGCATCACCAGGCCCACCTGGCTGACTCCACTCTTCCTTCCACCCTCTCCCCACGTCAGCAAGCGCTGTCGTATCCCCCCCCCTCTCTCTCTCTCTCTCTCTCTCTCTCTCTCTCTCTCTCTCTCTCATTTGCATGCTGTTCTCCTTCCCCTCTAGCTTGGGCACCTTCATCTCTCCCTTTCAAAAGAAATTTTCCAATTTCAGTGTGTGAAAACAAAGCTGTTAGATCACGGTCATTGAGAGGTGCTCTGTTGGGTCCGCAGGGCAATTTCAGGTTCAGTGATGACTTGCTTGAGGGCTGATTGTGGCTCAGGCATGGTTTCTGGCATCCCACGTGAGACCCTAAGGTCCAATCACAGCAACACACGCACGCACACATATACGCACACATGTACATACGCATGCACGCACGCAGTACGTATGCACGCACGCACTGTATGGCTCCCAACACAAATCCTGCACGGTTCCCAGGAATTTCGCCACCTGTAGCTCTCCCTGGCATTCATTTCTTGGCGCTGCAGTCACAAATAAACAACAGGCCTTTGCTCTGCTGCTGTCCTGAAGGCTGAGGACTGAAAGCAAAACATCAGCAGTGACAAACTCTGGGGAGAATCCTTCTCTGCCTCTGGTGGGATCCTGTGGTCATCAGCTCCACTGCCCAATCTCTGGTTTTGTCTTCATGTAGCCATATTTCCTTTCTGTCTTTTCCTTCCTCCTTCTCTTCTCTTTTCATCTTTTTCTTTCTTCCTTTTTCTGTCTTTTTTTTTTGTAGCCTCTGGCCTGCACTACATCCCCAGCACTTTCGATTTTTTATTTTGAGGCATTGTCTCTCTAAGTTGCTGAGTTGCTCAGGTTGGATACAAACTTGTGATCCTTTTGCCTCAGCCTCCTTGCTGTGACAGGTCTGTGCCACCTACAACACGGGGCCTCTCTCTTATAAGGACACCAGTCACTGGCTCACCTTATCTGTCTTAACCAATCACATCTTCAAAGACCCTGTTTTCAAATGAGGTCACGTCCTGCGGTTCCAGGTGGACATGTGCTTTAACAGGCCACCGTTCAACCCTCTAAGCCACCAAGGACACAGCGAGGGAGGAGAGAACCGATGCACCCTGCCAGGTGGTTGTCAGAGCCACCCGTGCAAGTGATATTTTCCCCCTCGATGCACTGGGCAGGGCGGTCACTTCGTCCCACCTGGCTCTCAGATTGTGCAGATTTGCAGGAGCACAGGAACGTTTGGAGAGCTCTTCCAGGGCCCGGATGCCTGCTGCACCCCTAGTTCCCAGCAGTTTCTGGCCCTCATAGATGGTCAGGGAAGGTCTGGTGAATGAATGTGTGCCAAGAAGTCACGTCTGAAGGTGAAAATGTCCTTTGCCAGAGCAGTAAGGCAGAGCAAGTTATCCCCACCCCACCCACCCTCCGCATTTCCTTCTCCCCCAGCAAGAACATGAGAGAAAGCTTTCGTAAACAAGAGGAGGGGCTGAAGGTTTGGGGGGAGTGGGAAAAAAAGCGAGATGTATCACGCAGGGTACAAATTCCCCGCAATGAACGTGATTGCATGCATCTAAAATGTACCAATAAAATTTTTAAAAATCAGATTATAAAGGATGACACATTGGAGACATTCATGGGAAAGTGGATGCTCCTGGGAAACAGAATGTTGAGTGAAATAAACCAGGCTCACAACTTAGTATGGTAGCTTTCAACTGAGAGAATCAGAGTAAAGAGAAAGAAAATGATAAAGGATGGGCAGAGAGGGACGAGCGGAGGGGTCGCTTGCAAAAGGCAAGAGGTCCAAGGAGCAAGGATGAGGGGTGAGGAGGAGGAGGAGGAGGAGGAGGAGGGGGCGGGGTGAGAGGAGTAAAGATGTGCCACGTGCAGGAAGCTAATAACCACGTCAGTGTAAACGCCACGCACCATAACATGAGCTAAGACCAGTAATACCAGCAAGTGTGAGGAGGGGCTGGGGGAACCAGAGGAGTGGGGTGGGAGGGAGAGGAAGGAGATGAAAGAAGAAAGAAAGAAAGAAAGAAAGAAAGAAAGAAAGAAAGAAAGAAAGAAAGAAAGAAAGAAAGGAAGGAGATGAAAGAAGAAAGAAAGAAAGAAAGAAAGAAAGAAAGAAAGAAAGAAAGAAAGAAAGAAAGAAGAAAGAAAACAGAACGAAAAGAAAGATGAAAAGAAAGAGAGAAAGAAGGAAGGAAAGGAGGAGCGCACTGCTGTATTTATACGTGTGACCACTGCCCAAGATGACGGTAAACTGCATGAACTGCAAATATGTACTGATAAAATTTTTAAAGCCATTTTTTAAAACCTTCTTACAACAAGAATAGCAGAAAACTTTTCAGATTTGGAGGAAACACTGACTAGATGAGCGGTGCATACAGAACTCCCACATAGCCATATTCAAAAGAGAACCTCAAAGACATCCTAGTTAAAATCCCAGGCACGCGATACAAACACAGACTCACGGAAGCTGTTAGAGAAGAGAAACACTTATCAAGGCAAACGCATTAGCCTTGCAGCATGCTTCTCAACACCTGGGGATCTTGGAGGAAAGTATTTCAAGCCCTAAGAAAAAACAACTTCACCCCAGACTGATAGAGAACACCCTGCAAAAACATCTTTCAAAATCGATGGAGAAATAAGGTGTTTCCACCACAAGGAGCAAGGTAGGAAATTTACGAGCCCCAAGCCAGCACTTAAAAGAATTATCAAAGATGTCTTAGAAAGAGATAGTGAACCCAGCAAGGCCCCCAAAAGTCTAAAGAAACAAACGCCTGAGGTAGAGTTAACAGGTAGGAGGGGAAAACAGAGTAAGTGGCTCCTGGTACCTAGCTTTCGTTTTGCCATTTGTTTATCCTTCTAGTGTCTCATAAAAAGCAAGATGCAATATTTAATCCCCTCGGTCTGACCTGTTTCAACTAACATTATGAAATTAAGGCGTCTTCATTTTCCTCTAAAGGACTCAAATGTATCCCTTTTTATGCCAGAGTGGCTGTCTGATGTCATAAGCACATTTCCTCTGTTCATCCATTGATGTACAATCCACACCACTTTCTAGAGTCAGTTACTATTCTAGATTCTAGATTCAGTTAGAATATGAGAATGTGTGTGTGTCATTATGCTATGAATTCTCTCAGGATGACATGTACAAGAGAGATAGCTGGGTAAAGCATAATCTGTATTTTTAGTTTTGGGGAAGTTTGTTGTGGGGGATTTTTTTTTTTGAGTTTTGCTGTGAAACTCAGCTGGTTTCCACTCACTTTGTAGCCCAGCCTGGTCTTAAACTCATGGTGAGTTCCCTGCCTCAGCCTCCCAAGTGATAGGATTACAGACATGCCCTACCACGCCTGGTTTATTTTAAGTTTTTGAGGAATCCTCATACTGATTTTACACTGCTTCTACTAGTTTACATTGCCACCAACAGCATAGAAATATCCCCCCAAAAAATTCCTTCCCTCTCCATAACCTCATTATAATTTGTCATTATTTGATTTCATGATTATAGCCATTCTTCCTTGAGTTACATGTAATTTCAGTGTTGTTTTCCATGGCTAGTGATGGCAAAGATTTTTATGCATTTATTGGTCATTTGTGCTTGCTCTGCTGAGATGTGTCTGCTGATTTTAGTTGCCCATTTTTTTATTACATCTTCTATTTGGGGAGTCTCATTTTCTACTTCTTTGTATATTCTAGGCATTAGTGCTCCCTCTGAAGTATAGTTCCCCCCCACTTTTTTTCCCATTAAATAGGTTGTCTCATCACTCTGTGGGTTGTTTCCTTAGCTGTGTAGAAAACTGGTTAATTCGATATAATCCTATGTGTTTATTCCTGATGTTTTCTTGTGCAATTGAAGTCCAGTTCAGAAAGTTTTTACTTACACTTCTGTCTTCAAGAGTTTGATCTTCCAGCAGGTTAAGTGTTTCCATTTCAATATTTAGATTTTTCATCAGTTTTGTTTTACTTTCCTACAGTGTAATATACATAGGTCTAGATTTAACCATCTACCATTTATTAAAGGAGCTACCTTCCCTCCAGGGTATCTACGGGTCTGGGGTTGTTTCTGCATCATCTGTTCTAAGATCATCTAATTAAGATGACTTGGAATCTGAGATTTTGATGCCTCATGCTTTACTCTTCTTATCACAGGATGGCTTTGACCATTCTGGGTCTCTTCTGATTCCATACAAATTTTAGGATCATCTTTTCTAGTCCTGTAAGGAATGGTGGTGGAATTTTGATTAAGATCCATTAAACCTATACATCAATTTTAGAAATTTGGCCATTTGGACAATATCAACTGTACCTATCTAGGAAAAATGAATACGTTTCCATTTTCTGATTTTTAAAACTCTTTTTTCCAGAGTAGTGTAGTTTGCAGTGAGAAGAGTTTTACCTCCTTGTTAGATTATTAAGTACTTCATTTTTCCTGAAGATATTGCAAATGGGATTGTTTTATTAATTTCTTTCTCAGGGATTTCAACACTGCTGTCAGGAACACTGTTGAGAGGGTGAGTTTATTTTTATAACCCATTCCCTTGTTGACGTTATTAGTTCTAGGAGTTTTTGGTAGACTTTTCTAGGTCTTCTCTTCAAGGATCATGTTGTTTGTGAATACAACAGTTTCACTTCTTCCTTTCCTGTATGTATTTCTTTTGTTTCTTTCTTTTATGTGATCAGCCTGACAAAAGCTTAAGTACTCTATGAATGGGAGTGGTGATATTGGACATTCTCCTCTTGTTGCTTATTTTAGATTAACAGCTTTCAGTTTCTCCTGATGCAATAGAATGTTGACAGAAAGTTTGTCATAAATGGCTTTTATCAGGTCAACATAAGGTCCTTGTATAACTATTTTCCTCAGGGTTTTTATCATGAATAAATATTGCATTTTGTCAAAGACTTTTTTCGGTGTCTATTGAGCTGATGATGTGGTTTTTATTTATTTACTTTTTATTAGTATATGTTTTCAGTTCATGCAGTTTACAATTGTTATGGTTCGAGTCTGGTTGTCCCCCCAAAGCCTCATGCAGTCATGGAGATGAGCTTCTAGAGTTTGTGAATGACTCCTGGTCCAATGCTGGGATTATAGATGTGAGTGCTACACCCCAATGGGGTGGCTTACACACAATATGAGGACATAAAGAGTCTTCTCTCCATGCTCCTCTTCTTTTGCTCTTACTGCTTCTGTTGTTTCCCACTGCCATGTGACACTCCGCCTTGCAGCCAGCTGATTACTGACTAAAACCTCCACAAACTGTGAGCTAAATAAACCTTTCCTTCCTTAGCTTTAGGTGTTGGGTATTTTGTCTCAGCAATGAGAAAAGAATAACCCAGACAACAATCATTTTGGGAGTGGTTACATGGACTTATTTTTCCCAATACCAATTGTTGCTATTTTTCCCTCAACATAGGCTTTCTATTTATCAAAGATCAGCTAGTGGAATGTGTCTGGTGAAGCTTGCATATCCTTGATTCTGTTCCATTGGTCTATGTATCTGCTTTTTGTCTCAGTCCCATGCCATTTTAGTACAAAGCATATACTATTATGCTTTGTAGTATAGTTTGAAGTCAAATATTGCTTTGCCACCTACTTTGGTCTTATTACCCCAAATTACTTTTGCTATTTTGGGTCTCTTCTGTTTCCATATGAATTTTAGGATTGTTTTATCTAAGTCTGTAAAGTTCATTGGTATTTTGATTCAAGCTGCAAGGAATCAGTATAAAACTTTTGGAAGTATGACCATTTTGACAGTATTACCTATCCAGGAGCCAGGGGTATCGTTCCATTTTCTGAGGTCCTCTTCAATCTCCTCCCTCAGGGTACTGGAGTTTTCTTTGTAACTGTCTTTCACTTCTTTGGTTAGGTCAATTACTAGATACTTCATTTTTCTTGAAGCTACTATGAATGCTATTGTTCTCATAATTTACTTCTTATTCAATCCATTGTTGGTGTACACAGATGCTAATGATGTTTGTGGGTTGATCTTGTATCCTGCTACTTTCATGAAGTTAATTATTATTTCTAAAGGTTTCTTGGTGGAATTCTTTGAGTCTTCTACACACAGTATCCTGTCAACTGAAAATACCCGATGATGTGGTATTTATCCTTGCCTCTCTTTGTGTGATATTTATTGATTTCTCTTTGTTGAACCATTCTTGCATCTCAAGGGTGAAACCAACTTCATCATGATACTGGATCTTTTCAATGGTTGCTTCATTGTGTTTGCCAATACTTTGTGAAAGTTTTTTTTGCAAATGTGTCCATTAAGGAGACTGACCTGTAGTTTCCTTTTTTAGTTAAACCTTTGCCTGATTTTGCTCTACCTGGTCCTTAAAAATATTTTTTAACCTTGAGACAAGGTATAAGTCACTAAAATGTCCAGGTTTGGCTCACACTTGTAGTAATACTGCTTCAGCCTCCCAGACTTAGGGATTACAGGTGTGTCACCATGCCTGGCTTCTTTTCTTCTTTTTCTAAATCCCTCAACCCTTCCCACTTTTTGTCCTACTTCCTTAGACCTCCTTGCTACCCCTGGTTTCTCTCCTCCTTGACCCATTTTCTCTCTTCTAAGTATTTCCTCTTTTTACACACCCCTTAACTCTTGCTTTGCCAATCTTTACTCCTATATTTTTATTCTCCCACCTCCCCCCCCCGTCCCTGGTCCTGCTTTTCCTTCTCACCTGCCCTCTCTCCCTGCCTTCCAGTGATCTTCTGGAGTCACCTCCTTCATTCTGTATTCATACTCCCTACCTTCACTTCTCAATCCAGGAGTCCCTCTCTTTTTCTCACTGGGACTGACCCCAGGGTCTTTGCATTGATCCACACCCTCAGGCATGTTTTCCTTTTTTGCTTTGAGACAGGGTCTTGCTAAGTTTCCCTGGCTGGGCTCTAAACTACTATCCTCTTGCCTCCTCGAGTGCCCTCCCATTTTTGCATTTTCTCTCCCTCTTCTTGGTGCCCTTCTGTCTCCTGCCCACAATTATTTCCTACTCTTTCTTTTCTGATTTCACCCTCCCCTGTGTATGTTCTTTCCTCCATCCTATTCCCTTCTTTCCGACCTGCATAATTTTTGCAACAATCCCAGGCTTTGGAAAGGCTGCTATGGTACTTCTCATCCTCAGCATCTCCTCCGCCTCCTCTCCCTCCTCCTGCTCCTCCTGTTCTTCATTCTCCTCCTCCTCTTCTCTCCTTCTCCCTCTCCCTCTCCTTCTCCCTCTCCCTCTCCCTCTCCCTCTCCTTTCCTCTCTCCCTCTCCCTCTCCTTTTCTCTCTCCCTCTCCCTCTTCCTCTCTCTCCCTCTCTCTGTGACTATGGAAAAATGCAACCCCGAGCTGGACCAGAAGCCCAGAACAGCATATGTGCACCCGTGTCCAAGCCTCCAAGCTGAGTTGTGATGAGCACAGGCAGGAGCCAGTGATAGTAAAGGCATTGCTACCATGTCTGCTTGCACCTGGAACCACATAGTTTGTTGTTGACCTTGTGCTTCTCTGGCAAGATGTAGCTTGCCCTGTGCCCAGAGCCACCACAAACTGGGGCCAACCCCCAGGCCCTAGCCATGCCCTTCAGTCTTTGTGCTTCCCGGTGTTATGTGCCATAGGGAGCCCTGGCCAGCAGCCGGAAATCCACTTCAGCCTCCACTTGCCTATAGACGATGGAAGCAGCAGGCCTGGAGACACCCCTGTAATCTCAGGCCTGGGACTGATCATAAATCCCGGAGGCTGACAATGCAGTGAGACCCTGTCTCAAAAATCGAAAAGATCCAAGGATGTAGCTCAATGGTACACTCATCTAGCATGGTGCAAGACCTTCTCCTCCTAAATGCTTGCTGAGCACTTGCTATACACCTCCGTCAGTTATTTCACTCGACACCTATAACTACCCTACATTTCCACTTTATGGAAATCATACAATTTCCACTTTACCATTTCTTATGCATATGCTTAAGGTGTTTCTGGATTGGAAACACTGTGTAACAGCTCTGTGGCTGGTGACCTCACACAGGTATCTTGAAATTAGTGATGTGAAATACAGAAATGAAATAAAAAAAGCGCTATGATTACAGCGTGATTTATTATTTGACTTACACAAATAACAAAGCAGATGGCAGTTAAATCTGTAGGTTAAATTTAGGGATGGAGCTTTTGAGTTGCAATTACAAGGCAAATGACATAGAAAACTTGAAGGAGCCTCTGTCAGAGGCTTCCAATCTATTCTCTGATTCAACGCAGTTGTTATTGAAGATAAGTAAAGCAGGGCCACGGGTCCTCCTCGTCCTCTTTTACCTTACTATACAAACTTGGCAACTGCACAATGGCTATGTTTTTAGGAAACATTCGGGAAAGAATGTTGTATGAATAAAGTGATCATGTGGAATTTGCAAAGATGATTATCTCTTTTTTGTGGTACTGAGGTGTCCTGTTTTAGATGTAAAAATATCCCCCCAATGCCTCACATGGAAATGCTGGAAGGTAACTGGAACGTGGAGGTTCTACGATTAGCAGTGAGTTTACCCACTGATGAGTCTGTGTGCTGCCAGGAGACAGAACCTTGCTTGGAGGTGGTCACTGGGGGTGTGACCTGGAAGGGGGTGTTCTTGTCTCTGGATCATCCCCCACCTCCTTCCTGGTTGCTATGAGGAGAGCAGCTTTGTCCTATCGGGACTTTCCGCTATCCTGTGTCTGCCTTTGATCCAGCTAACCATGGACAGAACCCTGGGAAGCCAAGAGTCCAAACAAGCACATCCTCCTTTAAGCTACGAGCACTGAGTCTTTTGTGCCAACAGCGGCAAAGTGAATAATAACACAAGGGATTGAGGCCAGGGCCCTCACACTGAACTATATCTCCAGTCCTGTTTCATTTATATTTTGAGACAGAGCCTTGCTAAATCACTACATTGCTGAGGTTGTCCTTGAACTTAAAATCTCCCTGAATCAGCCTCCCAGAGTGCTTGGATTGCAGTCATGCAACACCATGCCTGGCTTTATGAATAATATATTATTACAGATGGTCCCTGGCTCACAATAAAAGATACAAAGAGCTTGGGATGGAGTCAGTGGTAGATCTGGGTTAAGTCCTTAGCACTCAAAAATAAAAGATTTTAAAAAATGGATGTAAGATCAAGTCCAAAGAAATCGATATGTAATGGTACAGTGTGGAAGGACAGGAGAAGTCATGAGAAGAAAACCAAAGAAGAAGAGAAAATCAAGACTCCAAGGAATGCACTTCAAGAAAGAGGCTACGTAGGTAAGGAAGACTGTGAACAAAACAGAACCCCATGCTGACACCTCCCCAAAATGCAAAACTAGGGCAGGGGATGGGGCAGTGTGGAAATGATCAAAGTATGTTATGTGCATGAATTAATCTGCTTTCGTGTAACTCATTAATCTGTATAACCAATAAAAAAAAGAGTGAAAGAGAAGAAATCAGGGAAAAAAAAAAGGCAGATCAGACAGTGAGGGTCACGAGTGGTGAGCAGATCTGGAAGCCCCAAAGTGTCCCTAGGAGACTCCGGGGTGATGAGCCCATTCGTTCCCAAGATTGGGCTGGAGGGGTGCTCGCTCCTGCCACCCGGGATAAAATACAACACCCTGAGTGTGTAGCTTGGCATAGGTGTATCGCACCTCTTCATAAAACTTAGAAGTGAAGACACAAAGGAGGAAGTAGTGTTAATGGCATCTGACACCACCACAGGTCATTGCTGAGAACATTTTGAAACATGATAAGGATTTCGGGGGATTTGCGAGGTTGTTTTCAGTGGTGGGAGTGGATCCTGCTGCACCCCCGAGACTCAGCAAACCAGCAGCAAGGGGAGACCTGGAGCCTACAGAGACCATGTTTCTTTTAAAGCCACTATGTGGGAAGGATTCAAAAATTTAAAAACAAGTCACAGCCGGGTGTGATGGCGCACGCCTGCAATTCCAGCGTGGCAGGAGGCAGGGAGAAGGATGGCATGTCTGAGCCTGGATCCTGTCTTGTAAAATAGAAGGGATGCACTGCTGAGTGCAGTGGTCCTGGGTTCAGTGGTACTGGAAGAAAGTATGAAGGCTACAAAGAGCAGCTGTGTATTTTTTGTCTTGCTTCGTCAATTGTCAAAATTTTAACCCATTTGCCCTCTTATTCACCCTCCGCATCTCTATCTCTATCTCTGTCAATCTCCATTTTGGGTTTAGTTCATTTTTGTTGCTCACAAAACCACAGATTAGGTAAACTAGAGAAAAGAGACTGGTCAGGCGAGGTAGCTCACGCCTGTCATCCCAGCAATCGGGAGGCTGAGGCAGGAGGATCACTGCAAGTTCAATGCCAGCCTGGGCTACAAAGTGAGTTGAGCTGCAAAGCAAAACCTTGTCTCAAAAAAGGCAGAAAATAAATAAAAATAAATAAAAGAGACTTATTCTGGTTCATAGTTTATAGTGCAATGAAATTAGAAACCAATGGCAGAAAGAACCACAGAAAATCTGGAAATGTGGAAATTCAACAACATACTCTTTTTGCTTTTGGTTTTGGTTTTGATTTTGGGACCAGAAATCAATCTCATAACTGCACTTGCCAGGCAGGCACTGTGAAAAATATACTCTTCAATCATAAAAGGAAAGTACAAAGTTCTTACAATCAACCAGTAATCCTAGAACCACACACCAGAACTTAAGGGGTGCAATGAAAGCAGCTCTGAGAGGGGGGGTTTATAGCTGTGAATACTCGCATCACAAAAATGGAGTCCAAATAAAAACTTAACGGTGCACCCCAAGGTCATAGAAAAGCAAGAACAATCCAAAACCAAAATTAGGACAAGGAAGGAAATCATAAAATCAGAGCATAAATTCTTCTTATGTTTAAATAAGAAGAATCAGTGATTCAAAAATGGTTCTTTGAAAGAATAAGCAAAATAGACAAACCAATAAATAACAAAAATCGGTGCAGTTAGAAAAAAAAAAAAAAAGCTAACTCACAACAGATGGCCACAAAATCCAGAAGATCGTTGGTAGGAAACCTGTACTCTGATGGACCGGAGAACCCAGAAGAAATGGGTAGATTCCTGGATACCTATGAATCACCAAAATGGAACTAAGAAGATATAAAAATCATGAACAATTCAATAACAAGCAATTAAACTGAAGCAGTTAAAAAAAATACTATCAGTTAAGGAAAACCCAGAACTTGGCAGATTCACTGTTGAATTGCACAAGAACTTTAGGGAAACCTAATGCCAGGACTCCCCAAATTCTTTCATCAAACAAAAATGGAAAAGAGGCTCCCAAAGATAGCCCTGGGGCTCCCACTACACTGACTGCAAAGCCAGACACTGACCCAGTTGGGAAAGAAAACTACAGGCCAATCTCCTTCATTAACCTAGACACAAAAATCCCCAGTGAGATGCTGGCAAACAGGATGCAAGTAATTATCAAAAATGTCATACTAAGTAGACATGTAATACCAAGTAGACTTCATCCTAGGTGCCAAGATGGTTCGACCTGAATAAACAGAAGTAAGGACCAGCAGTGTATGGCCATCTTAATAGGTACAAGAAAAGCCTTTGACAAAATTCAACACTCATTAAGATAAAAATAATACCTGAAGAAAATAGGTATAGAAGGTGTCTCTCTCAACCCAATAAAAGTTATTTATGAGGGGCCAGGGATTTAGCTCAGTGGTGTAAGCACCTGCCTGACAAGGGTGAGGCTGTAAGTTCAATCCCTGGTACCAAAAATAAAAGTTATTTATGAAACACCTCCTACCAACATGATATAAAATGAGGAAGAGCTAAGAGCTTTCCCTCTAAAATCAGGACTAAGGTATAGATATCCACTATCCCTACTCCTTCTCCAGATAATACTCCAAATTTTGGCCAGAGCAATCAGGCAAGAGAAAGAAATAAAATGGTTAATTTTTTTAAAAAAAGAAGTCAAATTGTCATGACTTGCAGTGTGACACACTGATCCAAAACATCTGACCAATAGAGTCATAGAATTAATAACCGACTTAGTGATCCACGCCGCCCCCCCCCCCCCCCCCCCCCCCCCCCCCCCCCCCCCCCCCCCGTTAGCAAGTCGGCACCGATGGTCTGAGTATCTTTTTGGAGGATGAATGTATGCAGCGTGGCAAGTAAGGGCGATTTCCTTCTACCACCTCTTTGAAGGCAAATATTTTTATCACTGTTTTGCTCAGTTTTGATTAATGGTACTGCTTTATTCAATATTCTGTTTTTAAGAGTTCGATATTTTGTTCCATTTTCCTCTATTTGATTGAAAGGACAGCTAATGTGAACAACATGGGCTGTACTACTGAGCCCATTGCTTGTGTCCTGGTGACCTGCTCTGAGGTTGTGTGGTAGTTTTATTGCAGTGCAGTCAGTTGCATGGCTTTGTTCTGCCTTGTTCTGCTGTATTTTGCTACCTTCAAAAAAAATAGATAAGAAAGTAACAAAATACCTCCAAAAATCTCCCAACTCCACCAAAGCTGATCCATGGATCATGGATGAGGAGAAACTCAAAAACAAGGCAACAGAATTATATAAGGTGATTAAAAGTATATAACAACAGCAAAACAAGTAAGGTACTGAGCAACCTGAAACAGGATATAACTAACCAGATAATGGACTTAAAAAGTAAAAAGAAGAAAAGAAAGTGCTCTAGAGGATATGGCTGCATGTATGTTTAAGTGTGTAGGATCGATAACCGTGTTGCTAAGTTGTTACTGGATCATTGAACTTCTTTGCAGTCTCACTATTTGAATGTCCGCTTTGTATGCTTTAATTTTGTAACTTTAACAACTAGGTTTAAGAAGACAATATGTAATTTATCAACTAGTGATTTCTTACTGCTTTTTTTTCTGAGATTCTGTATTGTTTTTACCCCTTTTTCTGTTTTGCTTTTTTTCTCTTTAAATAAAATTTCAAAAAATAAAAAAAAACAATAACCGACTTAGGCAATGTAGCAGGATACAAAATCAAGCTAAAGTGTTGTGCTGCACGCCTGTAATCCCAGCACTTGGGAGGCTGAGGCAGGAGGATCACCATGAGTTTGAGGCCAGCCTAAGCTATAGAGTGAGTTCAAGGTCAAGTGAAGCTACATAATGAGACCTTATCTCAAAAAAAACAAAAAGAAAGAAGAAAGAAAGAAAGAATGAAAGAAAGAAAGAAAGAAAGAAAGAAGTAAAGAAAGAAATTTGAAAATGTATATACATATTTGCACAGTATACATAAAAATATGATACCTCCATGGTAAGATGTTCCTGAAGTGACATATAACTCACTACATGTCTTCTTTTTTTAATTTCTTTTTTTATTCTCTCCCCCACTGCAAGGATTGAATCCATCCCCAGTCCTTTGATTATTATTAATTTTCTTTTGAGACAGAGTCTCATTAAATCCTTCAGTTACCAGGCTGGGCATGCGACCTTCCTGCCTCAGCCTCCTACAGTCCTGGCATTACCGGCGTGTGCTGCCACTCTGACTCATCTCAGCGGATTCACGTGGGGAAATGCACATAGCGCGATGCCGTCTGCCTCAGTCATTTTAGAAGCGCTCAGCTCCCGTAGGTGTGCACACGCACATGACCGGTCACCACTTCCTTTCACCCTGGGACTTCCCCGTCTTTCTCTCTTTCCATTTTGCATTCGTGTTTCTCCTTTGTGTCACCTGGGGATGTGACAGATACAGTGACCATCCAGCAATAATTTTGAACAAAGGTTCTTTTTCCTGCCCCCCAAGTATTTCTCTGTACCTCTCCTTTTAACACGCTTCCTCCATCAATTTCTTTTTCCCTTCTCCCCTCCTGCTGCATCCTTCCATCCAGATGTGGCAAAGAATAACCAGGCATTAGAATTATTCCAGGCTGGGGCAAAACAACCACGAGGGCGTTTTTATTTCTGCAGTACTGAGGGTTGAACCCAAGGCTTTCACACCAATCTACATCCCCAATCCCTTTTTAATTTTATTTTAAAAAGGGTTTTTTTTTTAAGTCACTAAGTCTCTCAGACCAAGCCATCCTACTGCCTCAGCCTCCAGTACCTGGCTTGGGAGTTTCAAATAATAGAGACCAGCTACACAGTGCTCTAAAAGTCTTATTAAGAAGGGATAATAATGACCACAAATACAGGAGCTGCCAGGCAGGGCAAGCGAGAGTGGAGATCTTAATACCCCACTCTCACACATAGGTATAGCAGCTAGACAGAAAATCAACACAGAAATATTAGAATTAAACCAGACCTGTAAACAAATGGACTTGGTAGATGTCTACAGCGTGTTCCGCCCCAAGACATCAGAATACACATTCTTCTCAGCTACCCATGGGATATTCTCCAAAACAGAGCACATATTAGCTGACAAAACATGTTTCAAGTAAATGCAGAGGAACTGAAATCATCCCACACACACTCTCTGACCATAGCACAACGAAACTGGAAATCAGTGACAAAGGAAAGCACAAAAATAACAATACACCTGGCAATTAAACAGCACCCTTCTGAACTATGGGTCACAGAGGAAGTTGAAAATGAAATTAAACAGCATGTACAATTAACTTATGGGATGCAATGAAAGTAATTCCTAGGGGCAGAAATTTTATAGCAAGGAACTCACACATCAGGAAAATGAAATGAGCTCAAATAAACAACCTAATATAGAAGCTCAAAGTTTTAGAAAAAGAAAAACAAATCAAACCCAAAGCTCACTTGAGGGACTAACTTATAAAGATAAGAGCAGAATTTAATGCAATAGGGACTAAGAAAACAATACAAAGAATCAACAAATTGAAAAGTTGGCTCTTTGAAAGAATAAATAAAATTGATAAATCTTTAGGAAGTCTCATCAAAAAGAAGAGAGAAAAAACACAAATTCAAGCAATTAAGAATGAAAGGGGGGAAATCACAACAGATCCCACAGGAATCAGGAGATCATCAGTTCCTACTATGAGAAATTGCATTCAGATGAGATAGAACACACAGAAGAAACGGACAGAATCCTAGACACAATCAAATTGCCAAAATTTAAAAATTCTAAATAAATCAATATCCACCAATGGAATTTAAATGTAATTTAAAAGTTACCAACAAAGAAAATCTCAGGCCTTGACGGATTCACTGTTGAATTCTACAAGAAGTTTAGAGAACTAATATCACTAATCCTGGAATGCTTTAAAGAAATTGAAAGGAAAGCCACACTTCCAAAGTCCTTCCTGAAAGCAAGTGTTATCCTCATTCCAAAACCAGAGAAGAGCACAAACCAGAAAGAAAACTACAGGCCAATCTCCCTAATGAACACTGATGAAAAACAGGATGTAGCAAATCATCAAGAAGATTATACACCATGACCAACTAGGATTCATCTCAGGGATGCAGGAATGGTCCAACATACCCAAATAAATAAATGTAATCCACCACATTAACCAAATCAAAGGCAAAAATCACATGATCATCTCAATAGATGCAGAAAAAGCATTTCACAAAGTCCAACACTCATTCATGATAAAAAGAAATCCCACATAAAATTGGAATAGATGGTTTTTACCTCAATCTTATAAAAGCCATATGTGACAAACCAACAGCTAATATTGTGTTAAATGGTCAAAAACTGAAAACTTTCTCTAAAATCAAGAACAAGACAAGGATCTATCACTGCTCCTACTCAACATAGTTCTGGAAACATTAGCCAGAGCAATCAGACAAAAGAAAAAAATAAAAGGAATACAGATAGGAAAGGAAAAAGTGAAATTATCACTATTTGAAGATGACATGATACTTTACATAGCAGACCCCCAAAACTTCATAAAGAAACTTGTAGATTTGATATCCAAATCCAGTAGTGTAGCAGGATACAAAGTGAACACTCAGAAGTCCTTAGCATTCCTATACACAAGCAACAAATGCAGAAAGAGAGAAATCAGGGAACTCATATCCTTCATGATAACATCAAAACAATGAAATACCTTAGAATAAATCTAACAAAGGATGTAAAGGATCTGTACAATAAAAATTATAGTACCCTAAAAAAGGAGATCAAAGAGGATATCAGAAAAAAGGAAAAATAGTCCTTGCTCTTGAATAGGAAGAACCAACATAGCAAAGATGCCTAAAACTACTATATGGATTTGATGCAATCCCAGTAAAAATACCATTAATACATCTCACAGATCTAAGAAAATAATCCTAAAACTCATCTGGAACCAGAAGAGACCTAGAATAGCAAAATCAACTCTGGCCAATAAAGGCAAGTCAGGGGCATCACAATTCCAGACCTGAAATTATACTTCAAAGCTACTGTGATAAAATCAGTATGGTATTGACAAAAAAATAGATCTGAGAATCACTATAACAGAAAAAAAGATGCAGATGCATCCCCAAACACACTTAGCCACCTTATCTTTGACAAAGGACCCAAACAGGTTCACTGGGAAAAAATAGTCTCTTTCATAAATAGTTCTGGAAAAACTGGCTCTCCACATGCTGAAGAGTAAAGCTAGACCCATGTCTATTATCATGCACTAAACCAAAGTGAAAATGGATCAAAGATCTAAATATTAAAGCAGAAACACTCTATGTACTGGAAAAGAAAATGAAGACATAGGTGTAGGTAGAGGATTCATGAACAAAACCCAGACTACAAGGGAAATAGCACAAAGAATTAAAAAATGGGGTATCATCTTATTAAAAAGCTTTTGCACCAAAAAAAGGAGTGAAAAGATAATCCATAGAGTGGGGAAAAAATTATATCCAGTTGTCACTCTTACAAAGGACTTCTATCTAGAACATGTAAAGAATTGAAAAAAAATCAGACCCCATAGATTCAAACACCCAATTCAAACATTGGCCTCTGAGAAGAATATGTACTTTTCAGATGAAGAAATACAAATAGCAAATAAATATATGAAAAAATGTTCAACATCACTGGTCATTCAAGAGATGCAAATTAGAACAACACTGAGATTCCATCTCACCCCAGAAAGAATGGCTGTCATCAAAAAAATCAACCAATTCCAAATGCTGGAGGGGCTGTGGGCAAAAAGGAGCCATTTTCCACTGTGTATCCTGGAAACCAGTGTGGACATCACATGACAATTCCTTCAAAAAGAAAAGAACAATAATGATGAAGGGAAAAGGGAAAGGAAGCAAGGGGAAAAGAAAAAATATATGTACATGCAAGATAGTTAAGATAATTATATAACTTGCTTCTCTCAGTTCCCTGATTAAATGTTTTGTGCTAATATTATTTGGGCAAGATATGATGCCTATATCTTATACTCTGAATAACTACTATAAAGACAATAATATGCAATGTATACACTTCTGTTAATTGTCCAACTAACTTGTTTTGAAATGCAGTTTCACTGTTATGTTTATCTTTTTAAAAAGACTTTTTTAAATAGAGAGCTCTGAGCCCATCTGAAGCTTGCTGAGTTGGAATTTCCATATGCACAAAACAGGAATAGGCATTTTAAATTTTTGCTGAATGCATCAGACAGAATTTTAAAACAAGGAAAACCCAAGTGAGTCCCAGAAAACCACGCAACTCTTTCCAGACCTAGAGGTTAGAGACACAGGAAATCCAAAGTCAGAGAATCAGAACTTGAAAAGGATTTGACCTGTGATGCCTGGCTTTGAAGATGGTGAGAACCACATAAGAAAACCCAGAAGGAGCTCCTGGAAGCTGACAGTGACCTGTGGCCAGCAATGAGTGGAAAAGTAGGGACCTCAGCCTTCAAACTAAGAAACTGAATTTTGAAAGTGACATAAATGAGCTGGGAAACATGTATTCCATAGAGAGTGTAAGGCTACCAGCTGAGTTTTGTTCAGATTTCTCACTCACAGATAATGTGAGATGATAACTCAGGATTGCTTTTAGCCACAAATGCGTGATGGTTTGTTATGCAGTATAGATAACTGATACATCATGTTACGTAGCCAGCCTTGATTAGAATCCCCAGTTGTGATCACATCTTATTAAAGAGTATCTGCATGTTGAAAGAAATCTCCAGCATAGTGAAAAGAAAACCCACAAATTGGGGAAAAAAGTCTTAGTGAACTGCCCCTCACACAAAGGACTTCTGCCTAGAAGATATAAAAAAATTTTTTTAAAAATCAGACCCCCCAAATTCAAAGACCCAATCCAAAAATGGGCACCCGAGATGAACACACAGTTCGCAGATGAAGAAATACAAATGGCAAACAAATACATTAAAAAATGTTCAGCATCATTAGTCATTAGGGAAATGCAAATTAAAACCACACTGAGATTCCATCTCACTCCAGAAAGAATGGCCAGGATGAAGAAAACTACCAACAACCAATGCTGGAGAGGCTATGGGGGAACAGGAACTCTTCTGCACTGTTGTGGGAATGTAGACTGGTGCAACCACTGTGGAGGTCAATCTGGAGATTCCTCAAAAAGCTGGGGTTGGAGGTCCCATTTGACCCAACTATTCCACTCCTAGGCATATTCCCAGAAGAACTGAAAACATCTTACCACAGCGATATATGTGCACCCATGTTTATAGCAGCACAATTTGTAATAGCCAGATCTTGGAAACAGCCTAAGTGCCCATCAACTGAGGAATTGATAAAAAAGATGTGGTATTTTTATACAATGGAGTACTACTACCCAGCTATAATGATCACATTGTAAGTAAATGGATGCAACTTGATACCATACTCATAAGTGAAATAAATAAAACTCACATGTATAAATACTGTATAGTCTCCCTACTGTAAGAAATGGTAAGAGTACATAAGATTTTATGGTAAACATGGTTCACCATTACATTGCTTTGAAGTCTTATAATGTTTTCATTCATTGGTTGGAATGGTTTTATTCTGTTTTGTTTGATCTTATGTGTGATGGTATGAACAGCTACTTTGAAGAAAACAAGACATTATGGCAGCCATTGCTGATTTAATATCATCTTGCTCTGAAGTCCTACCATGCTTTTGTTCTTCTGTTTCCATTGGTTCTACCATGTTGTGTCTTATTGGATTTTAATATGTGGGACAGTATAAACAAATTTTTTAAGGAAAATGAGATATTATAGTAGCTATTGTTCATTATTGGTTATTTGATTTTGAATGTCCTGTAATACTTTCATTCTCTTGAATGGTTTTATACTATTTTATTATGCTTGATACTATTGTGTGTGAAACTATGCTCAACTATTTCATAGAAAAGAGACATTATGGTAGCTACTGAAAATATCTGGTTGTCTTGTCAGGAAGCACTGTGTTGTTTGCATTGTTTTGTTCTGATTTGCTGTGTTCTGTTCTCTTTTGTTTTATTTTCTTTAAAATAAAATTAAAAATCAAAACAAAAAAAGAATCCCCAGTTATATGGGCAAATATATTCCAGAACCACAGGCAAAACCAGGAAGAGCTAATTGGCTGAAGGAGTCACCATCTAACATGGAGCAATCCTACTGGATTCTTTGGCTAGGGCAGTGGGCCAATCAGGGCCTGCTAAAGTCTACAGCTATAATTTATCTTTGCCAACTATGGTGCCTTGGGAATCCTACAAAGTCCTGTCTTTTTGTCAGCTGGCTCTCAGCAGCAGCCTTCACCAGAATTTTTAATCACATCTGAAAAAAAGACCCACAAAAGAGGATTCCCAGAACTCCTTCAGGACCTGAGAATGATGGGATGAGAATGCTTGTAGTTAAGGGGACTGTCTGGAAGGGAATGAGTGCCATATCTCTTTTATTGTAATAAAGTTTTATGGAAATATTAAACATCTATTTCAATCACATCTTGTAAACTTGTATGTATTCAATGGTCCCTGTACTGACTGCTTCATAAATCTTATTCTGATTATCTTTCTACTTAATACAGCCATACTTACCAATGGAGAAATTTCTGAGAAATGCCACTTTAAGTGACTGCATCCCTGGGTGAATAGCACAGCGTGTATTTACACACACACACACACACACACAGAGATGGCTACATCACTGGGTCTTATAATCTTATGCAACCACCATTGAAGATGTAGTGTATCATTGCTCAAATGTTCATTACCTCTATTTATCTTTTGCAATGGGGAATCACTATATAACCCAGGTTAGCCTTTGACTCATAGTGATCCTCCTGCCTCAGCCTCCTGAGACCTAAGAAGACAGATGTGTACCACCCTCACCTGGCTGCTTTTATTTTTCATAATACTCTGTTTGCTGTGTGTCCACAAACTAGACAGCACTTCACAAACCCATTTTTCTTTTTACTCAGGCATACCAAACTAGGTAAGTTTCCTCTCCTTCCTTTCCACCAAGTACTGCCTCATGGCTGAGTTCTGCTCCATAAATCACACGGATAAACTCTCTACTCCACTGCTGTGGTGACCGGAAACACCAGTTGGCCAGCATCTTTTCTGCTCTGTGGCTTGGTGTGGATGGGCATAGCCATGAATGGTTGATCCAGAGCGTGGAGGAAACCTGTGTACGCAAATCCCTACGTAGAAGAGTACTTTGTGTCCACTGAGAAACATCTGTTCAGACTTTGATAGCAATTAGATTAGATTGAGGGAAAATCAGTAAACAATATTTCCACAGGTCACTTTGCAGTGTTTGCAAAGTACGTTGGAAAGCCAAGCATAGTGGTCCACGTCTGAAACCCCAGCCCTGTAGGAGGCTTTGCCAGGAGGACCAGAATTCCAAGCACAGCCTGGGTGACATAGTGAGACTGTTTCAAAATACAACTTCAAAGTGCTAAGGTCCTGTCGTCAACCCACAGTTCTGCAAAACTAAGGATCTGAATAGTTTATATGTGGTGATGTCTTCTGAACTGGACACTATCTATTTTTACCGGTGGTATTTTTGTACTCTGGGGTTTACGGTTGTGTTTTGCTGTGTTGTGTTTTGAGGTAACACCCACCAAGTTGTTTGGTTTACAAACTGGGCTTAACCTTAGCATCCCGCTGCTCTGGGGGTACCGGAATTACAGGTGGGTGTGGAACCACTCCCAGTCCATGGATGATGTAGCCAATAGGCAAATAGAGACAGAAAGCAGAGAGTTCTGGGGCTGGGAGAACAAGGCCTTGCTGACCATGCGTGTCTGTGAGCCAGGGCTGTTTCTGCAGAGCAGGTCCGGGGCCTCGTCCTGAAGGAGAGGTGGGGCTTAAGCCACGGTGCTGAGCAAGATGGAAGCTGCTCTGGTTGAAGACAGTTTCTTTTTGAATATGATGTTTATATCCTGACATCCATTGCGGTCATCGTGATCCTAAACCTGTGCATATACGTCCTACAAACAATTCAATCATCCCCTTCCGGTAATCGAATTGTGCAATGTATGAATCACCTCCAGAGATGTTTGCAAAAATTTTTCTAAAATTCCTAATGGAAGGAGGCAGCAAGGGATGAGAGGCATGGACAGGTCCTACCTGTCCATCAAGTCCTCCCAGATGGACACATCAGTTTTTAGCAGTGAGCCCCTGTTTCTCTTCAGATCACAAAGGGTTCAGCTGTTTCATGTGTCTTTTCAAAAACAAAGCAGTTGACTGAGGCTTGGTTGCCGCTCATCTGTAATTCCACGGACTTGGAGACTGAAGAATCGAATGAGACCTTCTCAGCCATCCTGGATGGATAGTGTGGCTCAGAGATTTAGAAAAAAAAAAATGTTTAAAAGGCAGGGGATGTACCTCAGCCATGGCATACTTGCATAAAACCCTAGGTTCAAACCCAGGTACCAGGGGTTACAACAAAAGAGAGTAAGGACATTACTTAGGCTCATACCCTCGGGTTTGTCTGATGGCCACTGACCAAATAAAAACTCCATTTATGTTGGTAAAATGCAAAAGGCACTTGATTCAAAGGTGGCTCCCAAGAGATGGAGGGACCTCATCACCCAAATCACCATCTCCTTGTGTACAGGTACTTTTGGGGTCTTAATAGCAAGGGACAGCCTGGGCGGGGCACAGGGAAACACTAGGCCTGTTCAGACCTGCTCCTTCCTTGTTGGAACAGTGGCAGCAACTGTAGATTCTGTCATTTTATCCAAGCTGTACAGAGGTCAAGTGACCACAGAAGCCCTAGGCCTGTGGCCATTTGGAGAAGCCACCTGTCCCTCCTAGGAAAAATCTCACTCTGATTGCATTGTCTGTGCAGTTACCACGACTCGAGCATGGGGGAGAAACTGGACAGACAGGAGGACCCTCAGATTCCCACGTGCCTCCCACAAAGCCTCGCCCAAGGCAGGGGAGGAATCAGACGGAAACAACTCTTGGGGGATTTCCACAGCCCTGAATCACACAGGCCTTGGTGCCCATGCTGTGCCCATGACGCGGGGCTGTTTCTGGGCTACATCCGGAAGGCACTGAGTGTGAAGTTCTTAATCACTGCTTTCCTTGCAGTCAAATGGCCTTGTCAGTTACCGGGCAGATGGGCTTGTGTGGTACCTTGTGTAGCGAGATGTATTTTTAGGAAAAGTCGCCATGCAGGTATTTTTTGCACACTTCTTAACTTTTTGTTATACGAATGTATATAACTTTTTCCTATTTCACAACCTATACTTTATATACTTTGATCCTTACTTATACTTTTGGTTTCTCACACTAGAGAAACAAGGTGATATTTACACATGTGTGTCTGATTTATGTTCCTGAAGAGCAGGGTCTCAACATGCATCTATTTACCTAGAAATGTCTTAATTTATCATTCTTTATGGCATAGGAATACTCCATTGTATTTTTTTAAAAAAGCATTTGGGTTGTTTCTAAGATTTAGCTATTACAAATTGTGCTGCTGAAAGCCTCCTTTAATTTGGTCAACCTCAAACAGACAAACGTAAACCTGTGGACCTAAGAATCTAGCTGCCCGTAAAGGTTCCTGCTTTTGTGGTGAAAAGGAAAAAGCTGCTGGGGGAGCTGGGAGTGGGAAGCTGGTGCCTGTTTTCCTGCTGGGAAGTACATCCCAGGATCCACTGTGCCCACAGCTTGGATTTACTCCCGGAGGTCATTCCTGCAGTGAGTGAGGGTTCCAAATTGATTTTCAGAGCCAGACTCACAGTCACGGTTCTCTTGCCCCCAGAGCCACAGTCATGCTGAGGTTGGAGGTTGGTGAGCCTAATGGAGAACAGAGCTTCACTAACCCTCAGTGAGTGCTCGGAATTTGACCCTCCCGCAGGAAAGGGGCAACCGACTAGATGACATATTGGAATCGGGCAGGACAGGCCTGAACAAGGAATGATAGTGACTTCAGTTGGTTGCTCCCTGCCCAAAGCAGATTGGTAGGATCTGCTTGGGTTGGGTCATGCCCGTGGCTGGGACCCAGTAGCCAGGGATGAAATTGTCCCCGAAGTTGCCCAGAACCGGTTCCATCCACGTGACACACACTAACATGGTGAAGATCCCCAATGGGTGACTGGCTCGGAGGGGAGGAACCAGTCTACACCACCCCCTCAGTGACCAACAACAAACTGGAGAGGGCAGAAATCCCTAGCTAGCACACCTCAGAATAACCACAACCAACAAGGAAAGGGGCTGAGACCTCCACTATACACCTGTATGGAAGAAACCAAAAACATGACAAGAGAAAGAAACAAGAAAAAGCCTCCAGCCCCCAACCCAGGGAATATCGGTCCAGGGGAGGTAAATACAGAAGAGATTGTGGGCAGAAAACATGCAATAGCAGACACGGCATCAGCCGACATAAAGAAATATCTCTGTGACATTACAGAGGAGCTCAAAATTGAAATATTAATACAAGTAAAGCAAGATATAAGAAGATTAATAAAAGAAATGCAAAAAACACCTCTCAAGAAGACACAGATGATAGAATGGAGAAACACAGAAAAAGGAGAGAAACACTCAGGAATATTAAAAAAAAACTAGAAAACAGATTCAAAGAGATTACCAGGAAATTAAAAACTCCATTGAATGCTGGCAAAATTGCCTGAAAGAAACTAGAGATAGATTAACAAAATTTGAAAATAGGTTTGCAATGTGTGATAGTGAAAGGAAAGATCTCTTAAAAATAACAAGGAAACAGGCAGTAACAATACAAAAGACAGAAGACAACAAGAGGATCTATAACTTAAGAATAAAAAATGTGAGTGAAGAAGCAGAGGTAAACACAAATGAAATACAAAGGCAATTCACAGAAACAATTAAGGAAAATTTCCCAAGCATAGGAAAAGGAAATGATATTCAGATACATGAGGCATACAGAACTCCAGCCAACTACAACCAAAACAGAGCTACACCCAGACATATAATAATCAAGATATCAGAAATTCAATATAAGAACAAATTATTAAAAGCCATCAGAGAAAAAAAACAGATCACTTATAAAGGAAAACCCATCAAAATCACGACAGATTTCTTGACACAAACCATCAAATCAAGAAAAGCTTGGAGCAAAGTACTCCAAGCCCTGAAAGAAAATAACCTCCAACCCAGATTGATGTACCCTGCAAAACTGTCTCTCAGAATTAATGGAGAAATAAGATGCTTCCATGACAAAGAGGAACTGGGGGAATTCGTGACCACCAATCCAACCCTACAAAAAATACTGAAGGACATTCTAGGGAGAGAGGAAAAATACCAGGATTTCAGGAACAGTAGCAGAAAGGCCTCAATGAATGGGGCAGACAGTGGAATGAAGGAGAAAAGTAGACAAGCAATGGCAGAAAAATAGCATAGCAGAGATGAGGCAGAGAAGGATGACCATAATCTCTAACATAGATGGCCTTGACATACTAACAAAAAGAAACACAGGCAGAGTAGATCAGGAGGTAGGATCCATCGAGATGCTCTGTATCAGAAATATAATTAACCTGAGAGAGGGTTTATGGACTGATAGTCAAAGCTGAGAAAACAATGCTCTATGTGAGAGGGAACCAGAGAAATAGGGGCAGCTCATCCAGCAACTGCAGAGTGGTTGGAAAAACATGACACCTTCGTGCAGTGAAGAGCTACTCAGCTATAAGGAAAGAAAACCTTGCGTCTTTAGTAAGTAAAGGAATACAGCTCATGATCAAGCGCAGGGGTAAAAAGGTTCAGAAACACTTAGGTAGATAGTGGGTTGGTCCCCCAATCGAAAAACTAAAGGAGTTAGTGGGACCCAAAATGTATAATGCACCCTTTAAAAGTGAAAGGGGAGGAATTGTCTAAAAAAGGAAGCCAGAGGACACTATTAACAGTGTATCAGGATTTAAAATCCACATTATTCTTATTGCTCTGTTTAGTTTGATGTTATTCTGTTCCAGTCTGTCTACTTGTACTAGATTTGACAGCTACCCCCCAAAATAGCAGGCTATACTACAGTAACTATCCTTAATTTCCTATTAACTTAATCTGAAGCCTTGTGTTACTTACACTGTCTCATCATGACTGATCTTATTTGAATCTGGTGTGCTAGATCACTGTTTTGTCTTGACTGATTTTATTTGAATCTGTTATGCTTGATAGTATCAAGTCTGAGAGTAGAGACAACTACTCTGAAGATGACAAGATTCACTAGGATACCCACTCTGGCTTGACTATTACCTGCTTTTGAAGTCTTATAATATCTCCAATGTTTTGTTTTTATTAATATTGCTATGTACTGCTATGTTCAATTACACTATGCCTGATGATATAGACAATTCTGTTGAAAATAACAGGAGATATCATAGTAACCATTGTAGATCACCTTGTACTGTGGTTTTATATGACTTTTTTGTTTCATGTTTTTCTAGGAATTTGTTTTGGTTTGTCTTGCTTTGTTTTGCTTTGCCCTCTAATACAGAAAGGATAGATATACATGTAGAGACTCATGCATGCATAGACCTTCTAAACAGTTTATGAGAACTGATTATATAATGCATGATGAAAGGAACAACTACTTTGAAGAAAAAGAGACACTAAGGTACCCAGTGCTGATTCCGTAGCATCATGATGTAAAATCCAGCAATACTATTATTCTTCATTCAGAGTGATTTTAGTCTGTTTTGTTTTGTTTAATTTAAACATGCATGAAGGTATGGACAGCTGTTTTGAAGAAAATGAGAGACACTATGACAGCCATTGCTGACTTCCCTTTTGTCTGGTCTTGAATATCTAAAACACCTTCCTCATCCTGTTCAGATCAGTTTTATACTATGTTGTTTTGTATGAGTTCACTGTATGTGAAGATATGGACAACTATTTGGAAGAAAACAAGAGACAGTATGCTAGATAGTGAAGATCTCTGGTTGTCTTGCTTTGAAATCTGTGTCTCTTACATTGCCTTCTTACATTCTGCTTTGTTCTGTTTTGTTGTGTTCAGTTTTAACCTCTTTAAAATAAAATTTTTAAAAAAGAAGTGATAAAGCAAAAAAATTGTGCTGCTATGAACATAGGTGTTCATATATCACTGTGACATGATACTTTTAATTCTTTTGGAAAGATACCAGAAGGGGAATAGATGGGTAGACTGGAACCTCTAACCCTGGTGTTTTGTTTTGTTTTGTTTTGTTTTTGAGAAATCTTCACACTGATTTCCACGGTGGTTGCACCAGCTAACAGTGGAGAGGGGCTCCTTTCTCCCCACAGCCCCACCAGCATTTGTTATTGGTTGATTTCTTGATAATATTCTTTCTGGAGTGAGATGGACTCTCAGAAGAGGAACTGGAGAGAGTGGAGGGGGAAGGGAAGGAAGGAAAGAGAAAAAAACAATAAAAGAAGGATAAAGGTGCAACAAAGCTTTGTGACTAAGGAGAGGGTAAAGGGCTGAAGGAGGAGAAAGTACATTATACACAGGTACAAACTGCTTTCCTATGGTGACTGACCATGATGTAGATCTAAACTGTACCAATAAACTTATTTTAAAAGTTCTGAGCTAAAATGAATACAGTACCAGGTTATATTTTCTTTACTGAAACAACTTGATTCTATAAGAATGAAATGTTATCAAAAGCCTACTTTGGAGTAGTTGATATGCACTAGAATGTTCTTTATAAAAGTCAATACATTTCACTAAGACGAGACCTTATGTTACAAGTACTACCCCACTGAGTTACATCTCCAAACCCCAACAGTCTTTATGTTAGCTTTTGTTTTTTAGTTAGTTCTGGAACTATTTTTGCATTACCCTATCTTTCCCACCTTCTCTACATTCTTTCTTTTTTTCCCTCTTCCATAAATATTAAATATCTTGTTCATACTAGACACTGTATTGAAGAGTGTAGTTGTCACAGGAATACACAAAAAGATAAAAACACGTGTATGATTGTTATATGTCGAGTGTAACCATGTTCACTTTTATGGGAAAATAAAAAGAACAGGTAATGATGTACATGCCTGCAATCCCAGCACTCCAGGAGACATGAGGCATGAAGATCACAAATTAAAGTCTAACCTGGTAAAACTTAGCAATTTAGTGAGACCCTGTCTCAAAATTATTTGAAAAGCTGGCGATGTCATTTAGGGGGAAGTTTTTAGTTCCACGCACACAAAAAAATGTCTTTTATATGTACAATATTTTAACTACAGATACTATGTTATATATCAGATCTCTACATTTTGTTTATCTTGAAAAACTGACGCATTGTATACCTCGGCGTCTACTTCCTCATTTCTTCTCCCATCTCTGCTTCTAAGATGCTGGCTTTTTTAGATCTCATGTAGAAGTGAGTTGTACAGTGTTTTGTCTTTTGCATGCCACGTTTCATTTAGCATCACACCCATGAGATTCATTCATGTGGTCACAAAGGGCAGAATTTCTATCTTTTTTTAGGGCTGACTGATATTTTGTTATATATACAGTGTATGACCTATATTTCCCTTATCCATTCTTTTTTTGCTGGACTTGGGGTTGTTTTTATGTCTTTGTTACTGTAAATAATACCACTGCAAACACAGAAATGCAGTTCTTGGATTAAACCATGAGAAAGAGGAAGAGAGAAAATTCAAAAGCTGATGGTCTTGTTGACGGTTATCTTTTCATGGGTATATACTAATCCATAACTCATCCAGTTCTGCCCTTGAAATATGTAGAGCTGTTTTTTTGTTGTTTTTTTCAGTACTGGGAATTGAATTTCACATCTTCGCACTGAACTGTATCTCCAGAAACATTTTTCTTTTCTTTGTTTTAGGACAAGTTTCCCCTAATCACTAACTCATGCAGGCTGGGCTTGAACCAGCAATCCTCCCTGCCTCAGCCTCTCAGAGTACCACTAAGTCTGGCTTAACTGTGTGTGCAGCTTCTTACAGAGCATTTATCTCTCAAGGAAGGGATTTTAAAAGTCAGTCAATATAGTCAAGAGTGAGACGCCTGCAGCTGCAATCTCTAGCTGGTTAACTGGGCTGAGCCAGGTGTCCAGCTGTGGCCTTTTCTTGCCCTTTGAGATGTCTCTTTGTCCTGGAGTCAGCCCTGCCCCGGCCATGCAGAAGCCCTGCACATGTGTTCGATTTCCAGCTTCAGTGGCTCCCAGCAGGAATTACAGGTGTGCACCACCATGCCCAGCCTCTGCCCTTTTTTTTTGTACCAGGGACCGAACTCACAACCTTGCACTCTTGCCAGGCAGGCGCTTATGCCACTAAACCCCCATCCCTTCTGTACTTTTCTTTAAAAATACACTTTCTTTTTTAGAGCAATCTTAGATTCACAGGAAAATCGAGTGGAAAGTTCCCATACGTGCATCAGTGAGTCACCAGCAACGCGAGGTACCCACCGGACTCCAGGGTTCACCTCGAGGTCCTCTGAGTGGCTCTCTCTCATCAGCACCTCTCTGGTGCCCTAGGAAGTATTCACAAGGCTCTGAAATTCCTCCACACCCCACCAATCCATCTCCTCACCTTCCTTCAGCACCGTGAGGATAGATACGGAGACAGCTCTGTGACCCCACAGCCACACCCAAACTTTACATCCTGGCCTCTGCCTTTCTCCTAGTACCAGAGCCCACACATCAATCTTGCTCCTTTTAGCTTTGGCTATTTCCATGACAGACCAGAGGAAAAGGGCACCAGGCTTTGACTTTGCTATTTATTTATCTTTTTTGAGACAGGGTCTCACTGTGCAGTTCAGGTTGGCCTTGGGCTCACTTTGTAGCCCAGACTGGTTTTGAATTTGCAACGATCCTCCTGCCTCAGCATCCTGAGTGCTGGGATGACAGGAGTGCACCACCACACCCAGCTTATTTTTTTTATTTCAGTTGCAAATTGTAAAAATTATGTCGAGACTGTAGAGTCTTCCTAGAAAAAAAAGGTAATGCTGTTTGACATTCAAAGATATCAATCCTCCTTTGTGTCTCCTCCTCCCCCTCTGTATCTTTCTTCCCTCTTTTCTTATTACCTTCTTTCCTTTCTCCCTTTCTTTCTTTTCTTTCTCACCTTCTTTCTTTCTTTCTTTCTTTCTTTCTTTCTTTCTTTCTTTCTTTCTTTCTTTCTCCCTCCTTCCCTCTCCCTCTCCCTACATCTATTTCTTCTTTTTCTTTTGTCTTTTTGAGACAGGGTCTCGCTGTGCAGTCCAGGCTGCCTTGAGCTCACTTTGTAGCCCAGGTGATCTCAGCCTCACATCAATCCTCCTGCCTCAGCCTCCCGAGTGCTGGGATTGGAGGTGTGACCACTGCACCCAACTACCCTCCATTCCTTTCTAATTTCATTTTTCATAGTTTGAGATACAACTTGTGTTCACATGGTATTTAAAGTGTAAGTTTTGGTGCCATTTAATATCATCACAGGGGGAGAAAAGATAAGATGGCCAATCAGTGAGCAACAAAATACAGAGCCTCCCGGGAGAAACAGCTCATACGCCAGAATAAAACACCCTGGAGAGACCCAGACAGAGGGAGACGGACCCTCTTGACACAGGAAGAAATTAAAATGTAAAAAAGCTGGTCAAATATTTCGGGACTACCACTGAAACAGCTAAAAATTAAGGGACACAGCATTTTCACTGTGACCTGCCAAGTTTGCAAAGGCCTGAATCAGCGCAGGCTGGCAGAGCCACTCACAGGAAGCACAGCAGCGCTGAAGTTGGGGTTGGTGAGCCCAATGGAGAGCAGAGCCAGTGAAGGGACCTTCATTAATCCATGGTCAGTGCTGGGAATGAGACTCCCCCACCACGGGAAGGGTGCGACCAAATGGGCAACATGTTGGAATCGGGCAGAAGGAGCCTGAACTGGGAGCGACAGTGACTTTAGTTGGTTCCTCCCTCCCCAGAGCAGATTCATGGGATTTGCTTGGACTGGGCCTCGCCTCTGGCCAGGACCCAATGAGCCATCCCAAATCGATTCCCTGCTCCCAGCAAGCACTAACCAGGTGAAGGCCCCTGAAGTTTGGCTGGCCCGGTGGGGAGGGGCAGGCATACACAGCCTGCTTACACCTTAGTGACAAGAGCAGGCAGGAGAGGGTGGAGGTCCCTCGCCAGAGTGCTTCAGAGGAAATGTGGCCAACAGGGAAGGGGGCTGGGACCTGCACTGTAACCCATGTGGAGGAAGCCAGGGCCATGACAGGAGAGAGAGGCAGGAGGAGGCCTCCAGCCCAGAACACTGAGAGCCCGGATCCAGGAGAAGGAAAAACAAGGGAGACTGAGGGCAGCAAACACACAACATCAGACATGGCTTCAATGGACATTAAGAGATATCTTCGGGACCTTGTAGACAAGCTCAGAACTGAAATATTAAATCAGGTAAAGCAGGATATGAGTAGAGTAATAAAAGAAATGCTCTCAGGAAGCATCTCTCAGGATGATACAGATGGAAGAAGGGAGGAACACAAAAAAAGGAGAGAAACATTCGATAAAGAATATAAAGAAAATCTAGAATACATGAAACAGATTCAAAGAGACTACCAGGAAATTAAAAACTCCACTGAAAGCTGGCAAAACTCCTTAAAAGAAACTAAGGATAGACTATCAAAACTTGAAGACAAGTTGGCAGTGTGTGATTATGAAGGAAAGAGCTCTTAAAAATAACAAGGAAACAGGCAGTAACAATACAAAGGCTAGAAGATGGCAAGAGAATCTACAATTTAAGAAGAAGAAGCAGGAATACATACAGGTGAATTACAAAGGCTATTCATGGAAATAATTAAGGAAAACTTCCCAAGCATGGGAAAAGAAAATGACATTCGGTTGTGTGACGCATATAGAACCCCAGCCACCTACAACCAAAACAGATCTACACCCAGACATATAATAATCAAGATTCCAGAAATTCAATATAAAAACAGAATATTAAAAGCCATCAGAGAACAGAAACAGATTACCTATAAATGTAAGCCCATCAGGATCACAGCTGACTCCTCCACACAGACCATCAGATCAAGAAGAGCTTGGAGTGAAGTCTTCCAAGTCCTGAAGGAAGGTGGCCTCCAGCCCAGATTGATGTCCCCTGCAAAACTGTCACTAGAAATTAATGGAGAAACAAGATGCTTCTATGACAAAGAGGAACTGGGTGAGTTTGTGACCACCAATCCAACCCTACAGAGAATACTGAAGGACGTTCTAGAGAGAGAGAAAAAAATCAGGATTTTAGGAACAGTGGCAGAAAGGCCTCAGTGAGTGGGGCAGGCAGTAGAATGAAGGAGAAAACTAGACAAACAAAGGCAGAAAAATAGCATAGCAGAAATGAGGCAGAGAAGGATAACTAGAAACTCTAACATAGATGGCCTTGATACGCTATATTGTTAATAGTGCACCAGGATTTAAAACCCACATTACTCACACTACTCTGCTTAGATGGATTATATTCTGTTCCAGTCATTCTACCTGTACTAGATTTGAGGGCACAGACATCAACCCCAAAAATAACAGGATCTAGTATGGTAATTATCCTTAATTTCCTATTAGCTTAATCTAAAGCTCTGTAAAACCTACACTGTTTTACCATGACAGATCATAATCGAATCTGGTTTGTTGGATCACTGTTTTGTATTGATAGATTTTATTCAAAGCTGTTATGATTGATAGTATCAAGTCTGAGAGTATAGGCAACTGCACTTAAGATGACAAGATCCACTAGAATATCCACTCTGGTTTGATTATTACCTGCCTTTGAAGTTTTATACTGTCTACAATGTTTTATTTTTACTAATATTGTTATTTACTGCTTTACTCAATTATACTGCTATATTCAATTATGCCTGATGA
>PVLA01005608.1:0-142196 GCA_004027455.1 Hydrochoerus hydrochaeris
TTGTTGAGAATCTTTGCATCAATGTTCATTAGTGAGATTGGCCTATAGTTCTCTTTTTTGGTTGGATCTTTCTCTGGTTTTGGTATCAGAGTAATACTTGCCTCCAGGAATGATTTAGGGAGGATTGCTTTTTTCTCAATTTCATTGAAGAGTTTAAGGAGTACTGGCATCAAATCTCTAAATTTCTTGTAGAATTCAGCTGTGAATCCATCAGGACCTGGGCTTTTCTTTGTTGGTAGGTTTTTAATTACATTTTCAATTTCAATTGCTGACATTGGGTTGTTCAAAATTGCTATATCTTCTTGGTTGAGCTTTGGTAGTTCATATGTTTCTAGAAATCTGTCCATTTCCTCTGTGTTTTCCATTCTATGTGAGTAGAGATTTTCAAAGTAGGTATTCATGATCTTTTGAATTTCCATGGGATCTGTAGTAATTTCTCCCTTTTCAGTTCTTATTGCATGAATTTGGGTTTTTTCTTTCTTTCTCTTGATAAGGTTAGCTAGGGGTTTGTCAATTTCGTTTATTCTCTTGAAAAACCAGCTTTTTGATTCATTAATTCTTTGTATTGTTTTTTTAGTTTCAATTGCATTGATTTCTGCTCTAACCTTTACAATTTCCTCTCTTCAATGAACTTTGGGTTTAGCTTGCTCTTCTTTTTCTAGAAGCTTGAGATGGAGCATTAGATTGTTTATTTGTGCTCATTCTGTTTTCTTGATATGAGTTTATTGCTATATATTTCCCTCTTGAGACTGCTTTCATTGCATCCCACAGATTACAGTATGTTGTTTCTATATTTTCATTGAATTGTAGGTATTGTTTTATTTCTTCTTTAATTTCATCTGTAGCCCACTGGTTGTTCAAAAGGCTGTTATTTAATTTCCATGTATTTATGTAGGTTTTACAATTTCTTTTGCCATTCATTTCCAATTTCAGTGCACTATGGTCAGAAACTATGCATGGTATGATTTCAGTACGTTTGCATTTACTTAAGAATGTTTTATGGGATAATATATGGTCTATTTTGGAGAATGTCCCATGTGCAGCTGAGAAGAATGTGTATTCTGATGTGGTTGGTGGAACACTCTGTAAACATCTACTAAGTCCAATTGCTCGCAGGTATGATTCAGTTCTGTTATTTCTTTGCTGACTTTTTGTCTAGTTGATCTATCTCTTTGTGACAATGGGCTGTTAAGATCTCCTGTTATAATTGTATTCTTGTGTATTTGGTTTTTCATGTCCATTAGTATCTGTCTTATATAGTTGGGTGCTCCTGTATTTGGTGCATATATATTTATAATTGTTAGTTTTTCCTCTTGAATTTTACCACTAATAAGTATGTAGTGACCTTCTCTATCTCTTTTAATCATTTTAGGTTTGAAGTTCACATTGTCTGCAAATAGAATAGCTACCCCTGCTTTTTTTTGGGTTCCTGTTGCATGGAAGACTGTTTTCCATCCTTTGACTTTTAATCTATGAGTTTCTTTTTGGGTCAGATGTGTTTCTTGTATACAGCATATTGTGGGGTCCTGTTTCTTGATCCATTCTGTCTATCTATTTCTTTTTATAGGTGAATTGAGGTCATTTATATTTATGGATAGCACTGATATGTACTGGCTTGACTTTGCCATGTTATGTTCCAGTTGTTTCTTTTTGCTTTTCCTCTTGTTTAATTGCTTATCCTACCTGGACGTTTCTTTCTGTTGTTGTTTTGGGGATTGTGGTCATTTTTATCTCTGTCTAGTATGTCCTTCAGTACTCTTTCTAGGGTTGGTTTGATGGACATGAATTTCTTCAGTTGTTCTTTGTCATGGAAGTATCTTGTTTCTCCATTAAATTTGAATGAAAGTTTTGCTGGGTACATCAGTCTGGGTTGAAGATTTTTTCTTTCAGGGCTTGAAATACCTCACTCCAAGCTCTTCTTGACTTGAGGGTTTGTGCTGAAAAGTCTGCCGTGATTCTAATGGGTTTTCCCTGATAGGCGAGTTGTGTCTTTTCTCTGACAGCTTTTAATATTCTGTTTTTATGCTGTATGTCTGAGATCTTAATTATTATGTGTCTGGGTGTGGATTTATGTTGATTGTGACTGTTTGGTGTTTTATATGCCTCACTTATTTGCATATCAGATTCTTTCCCCATGTTTGGGACATTTTCTGCTATTATTTCTGTAAATACTTCATGTATGTCATTTGACTGGACTCCTGTATCTTCGCTAATGCCCATTATGCTTATATTGTTGCTCTTGCATCATCATGAAGCTTCTGGATTGTCATTTCATGCTGCTTTGTTATTTTTAAAAGTTCTATCCTTTCCTGATCACTAACTGTGATCCTGTCCTCAAGGTCCGAAATCCTATCCTCAGCTTCCTTTAGGCAGTTTTGCACGCTTTCAATAGAATTTTTTGTTTCTTGGATGTCTCTTTAAGTTTGTTTCATGAATTCTGCTTGTTTTCTATATTGTTCATTCAAAGTTTCAATCAGTTTCCCATGCTCATGTACTTTTTTCTCTAGGTCTTCTTTAGCTGCATTCAACAACTCCTTTACTAAAGTTGTTATTTCTATCTTTACATGGGAGACTACTTCTAATTTGATTTCCTCTATATATAGCCTGATGCAGTTGTTTTTTTATTTCACTGGCTATCTTTTCAGAGATTCCCAGTGTGTTACTTTTGGGGTCCTCTATTTCAGTGTCTCCTGTACTTGCTTCTGGTGAACTATATGTTTGAGACTGCATTTTGCTTTTTTGTTTTGTCATTTTCACTCTGCCTGGTGTTTTCTATGTGTAGGAGGGGATCACACACACTCTTTTCAGACACACCAAAGTCTTACAGTTAGTTGTAGGGGGTTCTACCACTGGCCCTATTTATCCCCTGTACACCTCTATTTTAGGGGTATACTCACCACGTTGATACAGTCAATCCGGTGTAATCCAAAGTTCACCAACTGGGAGCAAAGTTCTAAATTTTCTTACACTAACTGGGTACTGCTGAGATCTTCTGATGTTCCAGGTGGGAGGGCGGGCCCATCTGTAGCAGTCCAGGGCAGTTTTCAGTCTTGTGCATGCCTCCTCGACGTTCCTGGTGGTAGGGCAGGCCCACAGGGGAGGTTCCTACCCTTGAGATGGGCTTGCGCTGAGTTTCAGGTGGCAGGGCGGGCCCTCAGTGGAGCTTTCTGGCAGCCTACCCCTGATGCAGGCTTCGGCTAAGTTCCTGGAGGGAGTGTGGGCCCACGGTGAAGATTTTGGACAGCTTACCCCGATGCAGGCTTCCACTAAGTTCCCGGAGGCAGGGCATGCCCACGGTGGAGGTTCCAGGCAGCCTATGCCTGTTACAGGCTTCTGCTAAGTTCCTGGAGGGAAGGCAGGCCCATGGTAGTGGTTCTGGTCAGCCTATTCCTGATACAGGCTTCTGCTAAGTTCCGGTGTTTTCATTCTTAAAAGACATGATGATGCAGAGATGGGGGAAGGTAGGAAGTGGTACTGTAACTTCCTAGGGGTGAATTATTAGAGGGTTATAGATCAAAGAAAGATATGTAATCTCTGGGGTAATCACAGAAAGAAAAAAACAAGCAGTTCTGATGGCTCGTCTTTGCCCCATCAAGTAGGGCATTTGAGTCTGTGATTCAGGACAGTCTGACCAGCATTGTTAGGAGGACAAGAATCGATTGATGATCATGTGTGCAGAGCTTTTTGAGAAATGATTGATTCCTCACTAACTCATTCTACCATGAAAAGGTAGTTTTTCTGAAATCTACAAATCTGGAACATAAACATTAAAGGATACAGAGATGTGCTGGCCTTGGATGATAGGACTTGGTTTTCCCTGATTTTGTAGGTTACTAGGCTGATGCAGATGTGACCAGCTGCATATGTGATATCCATTCCTTCATTTTTCTTTTCTTTTCATAAAACTCCAAAGTACTTAGTTAAAAATATTCACATTTTCAATTTCTTTAACTCTGAAGGATTTTCAGTTCTGGCTTTTGAGTTTAAAATATAACTGTCCTTAAGAGTTTTGGAAAATTTTCCCCAGTGTCCTTTTCATTCTTCTTTCTAATAATTTCTTCTGGGCTAGGTTGAGGATGTACTGCCTGGACACTTGCACTTATAGTGTCTGCCTGAGAATGAAAGGTACACACCAAGGAAGGAGGGACAGAGAAACAGAAAAAGCCCGGCTCTCAGTAATGACTCTGAGCAGCTAGCTGTGCAAGACATGTACTAATTACTTGAGGAATTTCTGCTGTAGGAAACGTGTCCCATTTATTTAATCCACTATATTTGTATTGTGTTGCCTAATGTTCAGTAATTTTTTTTATTTAAAGGAACATATTTTGAAACAGAGGGTAGAAATAATACAAAATCTCAAAAACAAAACAAAACAAAACAGAAAAGCAAAAATAGTAACCAGTAAGAAATCACTTGTTGATAATTACGTATTTTCCTCTTTGAAGTAGTTGTTCAAGTTAAAAAAGTAAAGCCTATAAAGTGGACATCCAAACAATGAGACTTCAATCAGTTTTGTTCATCCATCCAACTAAAACTTTAGCAACATGGTTATTAATCCCACATAGTCAAACATACATGTAGTTATATCCTTTAGAATACTTTCCTTTCCTCTCTTTTTTCTTTATTTTTTTCTTTTTTTTAATTAAAGAGAAACAAAAGCATGTAAAGGTTAGAGATAATACAGAATTCCAAAAAAAGATAAACAATAAGAAATCACTAGTTGATAAATTACATATTGTCCTCTTAGAAATAGTTGTTCAAGTTACAAAATCAAAGCATACAAAATAGATAGTCAAACAGTGAGAGTGTAGACAGCTATGCATGCAGGAATCTCTACATATATTTCTATCCTTTCTGTATTAGAGGGAAAAACAAAAATTAGCAAGACAAAACAAAACAAATTCCTATAAAAACATGAAACCAAAAAGTCATACAAAACCACAGTACAAGGTGATCTACAATGGTTACTGTGTTGTTTCCTATTATCTTCAATAGAATTGTCTATATCATCAGGCATAATTGAATGTAGCAGTACAATTGAATATAGCAGTACATAACAATATTAGTAAATATAAAACATTGTAGACACTATAAAACTTCAAAGGCAGGTAATAATCAAACCATAGAGGATATTGTAGTGAATCTTGTCATCTTCCGTGCAGTTGCCTATACTCTCAGACTTGATACTATCAATCATAAGAGCTGTGAATAAAATCCATCAATACAAAACAGCAATCCAACAAACCAGATTCGATGACCATCAGTCATGGTAAAACAGTGTAGGTTTAACAGAGCTTTAGATTAAGTTAATAGGAAATTAAGGATGATTACCGTACTATATCCTGTTATTTTTGGGATTGCTGTCTGTGCCCTCAAATCTAGCACAGGTAGAATGACTGGAACAGAATATAATACATCTAAGCAGAAGAGTGTGGGTAATGTGGGTTTTAAATCCTGGTTTACTGTTAACAATATAGTGTATCAAGGTCATCTATGTTAGAGATTCTAGCCATCCTTCTCTGCCTCATTTCTGTTATGCTATTTTTCTGCCTTTGTTTGTCTAGTTTTCTCCTTCATTCTACTGCCTGCCCCACTCATTGAGGCCTTTCTGCCACTGTTACTGAAATCCTGTTATTTTTTTACTCTCTCTCTAGAGTGTCCTTCAGTATTCTCTGTAGGGTTGGATTGGTGGTCACAAATTTCCCAGTTCCTCTTTGTCATGGAAGCATCTTGTTTCTCCATTAATTTCTAATGACAGTTTTGCAGGGTACATCAGTCTGGGCTGGAGGTTTTTTTCTTTTAGGGTTTGGAAGACTTCAAGCTCTTCTTGATCTGATGGTCTGTGTCGAGAAGTCAGCTGTGATTCTGATGGGCTTAGCTTTACAGGTAATCTGTTTTTTCTTCTCTGACAGCTTTTAATATTCTGTTTGTATATTGAATTTCTCATATCTTGATTATTATATGTCTGAGTGTAGTTCTGTTTTGGTTGTAGGTGGCTGGGGTTCTGTATGCCTCACACAACTGAATGTCATTTTCTTTTCCCATGCTTGGGAAGTTTTCCTTAATTATTTCTGTGAATAGCCTTTGTAATTCACCTGTATGTATTCCTGCTTCTTCATTCACATTTCTTATTCTTAAATTGTAGATTCTCTTGTCATCTTCTAGCCTTTGTATTGTTGCTGCCTGTTTCCTTGATATTTTCAAGAGATCTTTCCTTTCATGATCACACGTTGCAAACTTGTCTTCAAGTTTTGATAGTCTATCCTTAGTTTGTTTTAAGGAGTTTTGCCAGCTTTCAATGGAGTTTTTAAATTCCTGGTAGTCTCTTTGAATCTGCTTCATGTATTCTATATTTTCTTTATATTCTTCATTGAATGTTTCTCTCCTTTTTTTGTGTTCCTCCCTTCTTCTGTCTGTACCATCCTGAGAGATGCTTCCTGAGAGCATTTCTTTTATTACTCTACTCATATCTTGCTTTACCTGATTTAATATTTCAGTTTTGAGCTTGTCTACAAGGTCCCAAACATATCTCTTAATGTCCATTGAGGCCATGTCTGATGTTGTGTGTTTGCCGCCCTCAGTCTCCCTTGTTTTTCCCTCTCCTGGATCAGTGCTCTCAGGGTTTTGGGCTGGGGGCCTCCTCTTCCCTCTCTCTCCTGCCATGGCGCTGGCTTCCTCCACACGGGTTACAGTGCAGGTCCCAGCCCCCTTCCCTGTTGGCCACAGTTTCTCCAAAGCACGCTGGCAAGGGAACTCTGCCCTCTCCTGTCTGCTCTTGTCAGTGAGGTGTATGAAGTGGCTGTATTTGCCTGCCCCTCTCCACCAGGCCAGCCAAACTTCAGGTGCCTTCACCAGGTTAGTGCTTGCTAGGTGCAGGGAATCGATTTGGGATGCCTCATTGGGTCTTGGCCAGGGGTGCGGCCCAGTCCAAGAAAATCCCATGAATCTGCTCTGGGGAGGGAGCAACCAACTGAAGTCACTGTCACTCCCAGTTCGGGATCCTCCTGCCCAATTCCAACATGTCGCCCATTTGGTCGTGCCCTTCCCGTGGAGGGGGTAGTCTAATTTCCAGGACTAACCATGCATTAATGAAGGTCCCTTCACCAGCTCTGCTCTCTGTTGGGCTCACTAACCCCCTACTTCAGTGCTGCTGTGCTTCCTGTGAGTGGCGGCAGGAACGAGTTTGTGCGGCTCTGCCTGCTGTCGCAGATTAAGGCCTTTGCAAACTTGGCAGGTCACCATGAATGAAAATTCTGTATCCTGTAATTTTTAGCCATTTCAGGGTTAGGGATGTAGCTCAGTGGCATAAGCGCCTGCCTGGCAAGTATGAGGTCATGAGTTCAATCCCTGGTACTGCAAAAAAAAATTTTTTTTTAGCTGTTTCAGTTGTAGTCCCCAAGTATTTGATCAGCTTTTTTATGTTTTAATTTCTTCCTGTGTCAAGGGGATCCATCTCCCTCTGGGTCTCTCCAGGATGTTTTGTTCTGGCAAATGAGTTGTTTCTCCTGGGAGGCTTTGTATTTTGTTGCTCACTGATTGGCCATCTTGTCTTCTCTCTTTTTTTCTTTACAATAACTATAATCCATTCTCATAAACTACCTAGAAGTTCTACGCATGTATAAGTCACTACACGTATACCTAGCGTTTTTGTATTAGAGGGAGAAACAAATCAAAATAAGTCAACAATACAAATTCCTAGAGAAACATGAAATGGAAAGGACGTATAAAACTACAATACTAGGTAATCTATGGTAGTTACTATGATGTCTCTTGTTATTTTCAATAAAATTGTCTATATCATCAAACATAGTATAATTAAAGTTAGCATTGCATTACACTAATAAAATCTAAACATTGCAGACATTATAGGGCTTCCAAGGCAGTTAACAATCAAACCAGAATGGGTATCCTATTGAATCCTTTCATCTTCAGAGTAGTTGCCCCATTCTCAGACTTGACACTCTCAAGAATACCACATTCAAATAAAATCAGTCAAGATAAAACAGCGATATAACCAATCTTCTCTGTCTTATCTCTGCTATGCTATTTTTCTGTCATTGTTGTTTGTTTACTTTTCTCCTTCATTCCACTGTCTGCCCCTTTCTTTGAGGCCTTTCTGCCATTGTTCCTGAACCCTGGTGATTTTCTTCTCTCTCTCTAGAATGTCCTTCAGTATTCTTGGCAGGGTTGGATTGGTGGTCACGAACTCCCCCAGTTCCTCTTTGTTGTGGAAATATCTTGCCTCTCCATTAATATTGAGAGACAGATTTGCAGGGTACATCATTCTGGGTTGGAGGTTATTTTTTTTCAGGGCTTGGAAAATTTCACTCAAAGCTCTTCTTGATTTGATCATTTGCATTGAGAAGTCCGCTGTAATTTTGATGAGTTTTCCTTTATAGGTAATCTGTTTCTTTTCTTTGACTGATTTTAATATTCTGTTCTTGTGATGGATTTCTGGGATCCTGATTATTATATTTCTGGGTGTAGATCTGTTTTGGTTGTAGCTGGCTGGAGTTCTATATGCCTCATTTATCTGAACTTCACTTCTGTTACCTATGTTTGGGAAGTTTTCCTTAATTATTTCTGTGAATAGACTTTTTATTTCATTTGTATTTGTTGCTGCATCTTCATTCACATATTTTATTCTTAGGTTATAAATCCTCTTGTCGTCTTCTAGCTTTTGTATCATTGCTTCCTGATTCCTTGTTATTTTTAAGAGATCCTTCATTTTGTGATCATATGTTGCAAATCTATCTTCAAGTTTTGAAAGTCTGTCTTTAGTTTCTGTTAAAAGGTTTTGCCAGCTTTCAATGGAGTTTTTAATTTCCTGATATTCTCTTTGGATCTGTTTCATATATTCTAGGTTTTGTTTATATTCTTCATCAAAGGCTTCTCTCCTTTCTCTGGGTTTCTCTATTCTTTCATTTGTGTCTACTTGAGGATTACGCAGTACTTCTTTTATTAATCTTCTTTTACCTTGCTTCACCTGAGTTAGAATTTCAGATTTAAATTTGTTGATGAGGTCAAAGAGGTATTTCTTTATTTCTGATGAGGCTGTCTCTGGCATTATAGGTTTGCTGCTCTCAACCTCCTCTGCATTTACCTCTGCTGGACCTACTTTCCCTGATTCCGCAGTTGGGGACCTTTTGCTGTTTCTCTGTCTGGTCACGTTTCCAGCCTCCTTCAGATGTATGGGTGGTGGAGGTCTCTGGGCCTTTTATATTGCTTACAGTTTTTTCTTCAGTGCACTGGCTAGGAAGTGCTGCCCCATAGTCGGCTGTGGATCTGTGAGGTGCATGCTGAGAGCCAGCCCCTTCTACATCAGTCAACCAGTTTATGCTTCAGCAAGTTTGTGTGTTCCCTGGGGATGCCACTTGCTAACAGCAGTCTCATCCCCAGCTATTGGGTTTCAACCAGGGACCTGGCCTAGCCCAAGCAGATCCCACCATCTTCTTTGGACTAGGAGTCATCGACGGATGCTGCCTTGGGTTTTGATTCAAGCTGGCCCTGCTCAACTCCAAAATGTCGTCTAGTTGGTCCTCCCGTCATTCACCAAAGTTCGTGCAGCTCGTTTCCACTCCCAATCACAGCGCCTCCCCCAGCCGAGGGTCTGGAGCTCACCAACCCCTGCTCTCAGCAGGGCCATGATCTCAGCTTGATTGTGAGTCGCCTGCCTCTAAGGCATTGCCAGTACAGTGACCCGGGCTTGCCCAGCTCCAGCCCTCCGTCCATGCTTCTTCTTTCTATTTTTTTTTCTTTTTCTTTTTCCTCAGTTTCTTCCTGGGTCATGAGAATTCCTCTCCTTTTGTCTGGCTTTCTCCATATTCTCAGATTCCAGTGTCTGATTTTTTTTTTTTTGAGAGGCTCTCTTATCGTGCCACCATTCAGTCGGCCATCTTGCAATCCTTGTGTTGCCTAATGTTAAATGTCCTTGTATGTAATTCATTCATGATTTTTTTTTTTTTGGTCAAGACAACTTTTTTCTGACACTGCAGACCACCTATAATCTGGTCCTATTTTATCTACTTCCTCCAGAATTCCTAGCTTCATCCAATTTCTTCTGGTTTTTTTTGTCACCCTCATCATTGAAAACCAGAAACATCTGATCCTTTCCTAACACACTCTCATTTTAAGTTCTCTGTGCTCACCCAATGTTTCTCTGTCTCTGTATCTTGTTCAACTTTAAAAAAACCCCTCAAACTTGCTATGGAACTATTGGGTACACAGTGATTAAATACTACAATCCCTACAATGAAAAATGGGCTTTGCACAGCCTTTGTGTCAGTATAGGAGAGGAAGTTTTGGGCCATGGCTTCTGCCGTGTTGAGACTGAGCCTGAGTTAATCCTGGAGGAGTAGGTGGTGCTGTAGGGGGCTGCTGTGCTGCTGTTGTTTCTTGCACTGTGTGTCCACTGTGGCCCACGGGGGAGGGGGGGCTCCACTCAGCGCAGTCCCTCAGGAAGCATGGCTGGATAGAAATTGGAGCACTGAGACTGAGGTTCAGATAAACTTTCTATGTAAAGAATTTGAAGAATAGAAGATAATATTTTGATATACATGTGCATGGTGAAATGCCTATCACGGCCAACCAAATGAGCACATCCATCACTTCACCTTTGTGAGTTACTCCTGTGTGTGTGCGCAGCATGTACATGTGTATGGGAAAAGCACTTAGAATCTACTCTCAGCAAGTTTCCACTATACATACATTGCTCTAGAGTCCTCATATTCAGATAAATTTTATTTTTGAAACGTGGTGCTATTTAATTTTGTCTTTACAATGATGTATTTGGGAGGAGCTCTCAGCTCAGTTTTGCAGGATGAAAATCTGGAATCCTAAAGTGATTACTTCCTGACTGAAGTCTGAAAGGTGTAACTTTCTGGTTCATACATTGCATTCAAGGACGTCTACTTTCTTCATACCAAGGGAGTTTTCAAATGAGGCTCTCCATCTTCTGGTCTCTATGCTGGTGCACCAAAGCACTTGAGTTCTTTAGCTAATTTTAGAAATGGATGATTGCTTTCATGGCTCCTGTGGTGAATGCCTTTTGACCTCTGGGGATTTTGGCTTGGCTAAGTGCTGGCTGATTTTTGGGAACTTCCCCAGGCTCTTATCTTCAGGCAGGAAGATGATTATAGCATTTGACAAATGTGATGTCTGAACTTAACACCTAGCAGACACAGGCTTTCACAGGAGCAGGGCAATTTAAATATTATGGAGGTGTTCTTGTGGGTTGCAAGCACTTTATTACCAGCACCAATATACTAATTTACATAGATATTACATAAAGTACACAGAGAAGTTTGAAAAATGGAAGCTTTTCCATAGCTAACAAATCATGACAAATGTAATGAGGAAAAATTGAACAAATGAAAATGGAAATGACTTCCCCTGCAGTGAGCTCCACAACTGTAAGTTTGCTCTCTCTGACTGTCTTATTTCTTTTCCAAACTTAATTTTATGAAGGGCTTGCTCTGTGTTAAGAAAATACTCTCTTGCCTTGCATGTAATATTCTCCATTGAAATCACCTTAATTAGAATCCAGAATACTTTCCTTTATAGTCATGGTGCAAAGAGAAACTATAAGTAGATCTTGTCTTCAGAATTGTTCATTTGTCATTGTTGTATGCCTCCTTGTATCAGGCAAAATGCTTTCAGTTGTAAATGAGACAAAACAATGCAAACTAGTTCAAGGTATACGGAAATGCTTTGGTCTCACTCCACTGGTGGGGGAGACTTCAGATCTGCTTTGATAGGGGGTGTCAATCCCATTTCTGTGCTATAGATTATTGATTACTTTCTCCATGTATAGGCTTTACCCTCAGGCAGGATCTCTTCTTGGCAGTAAAATGACCTTGACTTGCACATACAGATCTGTCAAAAGCAAGACAGATGACTTCCAAACATAAGACAAAGTATCTGTATTTCTCCTTAGCAAACCTAGGGTAGTGCACTGTGCTAATTAACCTAAGCCTGGATACTTTTCCATCTTTGGTTCTATCTGTGACAAGGAGGATACATTTATACCTTCAGATACAGAAAGAGAGAGAGAGACAGAAAGACAAAGAGACAGAAAGAGAGAGAGGAGAGTGAGAACATTTTTCAAACTATGTAGCTGCTATAGAAATGGGGGATTAGTCAGTTTTTCATTATTATCATAAAATGCCCTAGGCAGACTACTTATGAAGAAAAAGATGTTTATTTTGGTCATATGTTTCAAAGAGAAAACCCAAACATCCTAGAGCCAACTCTCATGAGCACAGCAAGGTGTATAGCAAAGAGCCTGAGGGGAGAAGGATCACATCTTGGAACAGGAAAACAGAGAGAAAGTCAGGGTTAGGCTGAGGATTTGGCAATGACTGTTAAGAAATCTTGTAAAAGAAAGCATTGTATCCTCATGACCATTCTCCAGCGACCCAGGGACCCTTCACCTGGTTCCACTTCTGATGATTCCATACCACCTCCCACTAATGCCAACCTGGGGCTCAAGCCTCAGCCTATGAAGCTTTAGGATGACAAAAAACATTCAAAACAGCACATGCAGAGGGAAATCTTCCTAAAACTATAATGCAGTACATGGCAAGGAACGGAGGGAATAGATGTTTGCGCAATTTATCTATGGCCACCACGTGCATGGATAGTTCCTTTTAGGGTCAAGAAATTGTCTTACTACTTAAATGAAATATTTTCATGAATCATTTCACATGGTAGATTTGTTTCCAACACAAATGATAAATATCCGTACTTCACAAACTATTTGAGCATAGGATAGCGGGGCCTCTACCCATGTGGCATGGCGTGTAAGCTATGGGACTTCTGCGAAGGGCAGAGACAGCCAGAGAGGACCCATTCTTGGATACGAGGTAGCATTCCATAGCTTCAGATTTCAGACTCCTTCCTAGATCACACTTCTCCAAAGGTCTCTGGTAGTTTTTCCAAAACTCACCTACTCTTGAAGTACTGGTAACAGTGTTTGTGATTTGTGTGAGTGTGTGTGTGTGTGTGTGTGTGTGTGTGCAGAAATGCACCTGCTTAACTTCTGGACATTCTGGTACTTATTTTTTCATAACCCTTTAGTTTCTACCTTTTCCTAACTTCTGTTGATTGTGGCAACTTGCTGTCTAGTGGTGGTTAAATTTCACCGCTACATTGTACAAGATGTTGGATATGAATGTTTTCATACAGACTAGTGTATGCACTCATCTTCCCTTGAATCTGTAAATGTGATGAGCTGTTATAACAAACTGAACAGATTCTTCCTTAAAGCCTCCACATTAAAAGCAAACAAAAAAAACAAAACAAAAAACAAAAAAACAATGAATATCTTGGCTTTGGTCTCATGATGCCTTGAACATAGAACATACCTAGATCTCTGCTTACAGAAAACATGAGTTAATAAATGGTGCTATTTTAGTCTGCTAAATTTATGATAATTTGTTATGAAATATTTTTAGGTTGAAAGCTCCTGGAAGACCAAAGCTGTGCATGGCCTCATGATTCTGCATGAGTGGCGCTTCATGTAAGCTGCATTGTTTTGTTCCCATATAGTAGGTAGTGACAATGACAGAGGTGGAGCAAGTAAAAAAATGCCTTGGCCATTAGAAATAGTCAGTTTCTCAGGCACTTAGACATGCAGCATTTCTAGGTTTGACTTCAGAGTCTTAATCTTACCACATCTCAGCCAAAGGAATTGTTTAAACTGTCATATATTTTTCTGATGAAGGATCTCTTCCTTTCCAGTTATTTCCTCCAGAGAGATGCCGTCCTGATATGCAGCAGTTGTGTTTCCCATTAAATTATTCAGCTTTCCATCATTATAATGAAATACATGAGGCAATTAACCTGTAAAGAGAAAAGGTATATCTTGGCTCATAGTTTGGGAAGTTCATGTCCAGGATGGGCAAGCCCATTGTTTTGGGCCTCTGTCAGGAATGACATCATGACAAGGGTGTGTGGCAGAGGAAAAACTGCAGTGCAGAGGAGCAAAACAATTGATCTCATGAGTCTGGAAGCAGAGAAAGGACAAAACAAGATTGCGGTCCCATAGTCCCCTTCAGGGATGTATCCCCAATGACCTAAAGACCTCCCTCAAGTCAACCCTAATAAATGGTCTAGCACAGTGATGATGAATCTTTTAGAGGTTTTAATGAGAATAGTTGGCTGCAGCACGTGTGCTACAGGTTTTCCACCACCGGTCTAAGACCTCCCAGTGATGCCATCCTGTAGATCGAGCCTTTACATGAGGACCTTGGGGAGCACTTGTACAAACCATGGAACCCACTTGTTCCACCCCCCAGGTTTAAGGTGCATTTGACTCCAGCAAACCTTTCTAATTGCCTCCCTTTGAGGTTTAATCTAAACTTTTTGAGCCACACATTCTTTTTTATGTCATTTTGCATTCTGTTAGAACAGCTCAATTAGCTGCAGTAGCACAGTCCCTTAAGAATATTATTCTACAGCTGGCTCTCAGAAACTGTACATTTGCAATTTCACTTCATAACTCAGTTAACCATCTTGATTACTCTAAATACACCAAAATATTTCTTACTAGGAAATTGGAGGAGGTGGCATTTAAAAGCAAAACCTTGAAATTAGACATGAAGAGGAAGTTGAAATGAGAATGAATCAGCTGGTACTAAATATACCAGCAAACCTTGTGATGCCAAAGTTGCCACATTATAAGAATAGTGAAAAGGCACTTTGCTTTTCCCTCTTACAGCTTGCATTTCAACTAGCTTGTGGGAGGACATATTATACTTTTGTATATTTTCGCTCTTGCACTGGTGAGCTTTAAACTCATCTCCCACAAGGGCAATAGAATACTTTTTCAACTTGTTATTGGATATTTGCACTCTTGTTGTCATGCTCAATGCTCAATGTATTAGCAGATGATAACTAAGGATCCATTACAAGAATATGGATAGTCACAGGTGAGCACATTTTGGGAGCTCTTTCAGCTTGCAGGAGTAATTTACATGCAAGTGCAGGGGAAATAAAATATAATGGCAGAAATTGCCTTCTCTTCTAGCCCTGTGGAGACTTCTACCAGGCCTCAAAGCCTCACATTTGAGAAAGATAAGAAGAATAAGGTAATGACATGAATCCAGGAAAGCCTGAATCTTACAGTTTGATCAGGTAGGTTAGCCTGTCCTGTGCAAGATGAACCGTTTCAGCATTGATGGGTACTCTGGTAGGAATCAGAATGCAAGAATGAAGAGGGAGAAACTGAGAATTCAAACCACATTGACAAATACCAATTTTCCTTTTAAGAAAATTATAAAATTATTTCAGATCAAAGACAATAATGTTATAACTAGGATATATGGTCAAATTATAGCAAATTGCTCTAGTAAAAATAAGCAGACCTGGGTTTTACTTTTGATTTTTGTCTCTAACTGGTTGTGTGTAATCTTCATGCTGTTTTAGCCTCATCTATTTTCCATCTGTAAAGTAATATAAAAATGAACTATAAACTCTTTATAGCCTTAAAAATTCAAGGAAACTGCCAAACCCTCTGTAATATTATGATTTTAAGACAAATATGTAGGAGTGGTCTTAAAGCTTTCCATTCAGGTCTGGAAATGTGTTTTAGACAGATCAGTGAAGGTTCTAGAGAATGAAATCCTGTTAGTTTCATACCTAGATTATTCTGTCAGTCTGTTTTGTATGGTTGTTATGAGATACCTGGAGCTAAGTGCTCTACAAAGGAAAACAGTTTATTAGTTCACAGTTTGAGAGGTGGGTGGTCCTGGAATGGGTTGGCCCTCTGCTCAGCACCCCCCACCCCCAAGAGTCCCTTGCTGTGTCAGAACAAGTGGGAGGAGCAGCAGGGGAAATGCCACACATGCCTGGCCTTGTCTGGAACAAGTTACTCTTGCAAGAACTAACTAGGTTCCAGTGAGAACTCATTAATTCCTTCCAAGGGCAAAAACTCCTGTGACCCAGCCTTCTTCCATTAGGCACTACCACCTAAAAACCCCTTCACCTACTAATTCTGTTACATTGAAGCCAGGATTTTGACACATTAACCTTTGGGTGGGCCAAGCACACCCAAGTAAAGCAGAGATGTTAAGATCAGGGATAAAGAAATTAAAGTTTTATATTTTCCCTAAGCTGTTCTTTAAAGTTTAAATTTCAATTCTACTTTTAAAAGGCTTATGGTAGTGCAGGTTTTAAAAAAAAAACTTTCCACTGAACTGTTTCCAAACGAGTAACCAAATAACCAAGTAAAAACACATTACCATGAGAAAATGTCAAGAAAGACAAGAAACCACTGTCAAAATCATAGAAATAGGACAAGAGAAGCAACAGGAGAGAGAGTTATAAGCTGTGTGGTGAATCTTCATACATGAGGCAGAGACAGGAAGATCTCTAGAAGACGTAAAAGTGAGGTATTAGGCTTTAAAGTTATTCTGTATGTGGATGTTTTCAGTAAGCCAGGTGGAAAGGTAGTCTACCAGTCTGTAAATGTGTACTGTGTTGTCTCAGTTCACAAACTTACTTTGTTTTATGATTTTGGGAGAGATGGCTGCATTTGCGTTTGTGTGGGGGAGACGGCCTGGGTAGTATTTGTCACCTGATGCAAAGTTCACAAACAGAAGTAAAATTTTGCCAACCATTTCTCTTCATGAACCAAATTGCTCTCAACAGAAGTGTTCACGAACCAAGGTGTTACTGTGTAGAGATTCACTAAGGGAAACCTGGTTAGAAATGGGGAATTGGGTACATAATTACGCTTATAGCCAGTGTTAGTGGCCATGCCAAGGAAGGCTTGCTACCCAGGATGCCCCCAGCACACCCCCCCCTGCCACCACATGGCCTGAGGCAGGTGCTGCCATAGGCCTGGCGCCGGTGTCTGGGTAGGAAATGACAGCTAACGCTCTATGAGAACTCACTGTGTGCCAGGCATGGTTTAAGTGTTTACCATGGTTTGTCTCATACAATCTTGTGAACAATCTTTGGTGTGGGGTCGACTATTAACAGGAATTGAAGGGAGAATAAGTGAATGTGGGAAAAAAAGGAATTGAGATAAGTCATGTACATGTACAAAGTCCTTATGAAGAAAGTGATCATTATGTATATTTAAAATGTACCAATATACTTAATTAATTAAAACAATAAATACAAACTATGCTGAGATCCAATAACTGAGAAAAGAATGTTCTCTGAACAAATTCTTCATGTTGGAAGATAGCTAAAGAAGACAGCAAAAGCAAAGAAAACAGCATAGAGAAATATTTTTTAAAAACAAAACCAAAACAGTATAACAAAATGAAATGGAAATAGCATCTAAGTTACTCAAGAATGTACTTCTAAAAAAGAATGTACTTACTTGAGTAAAAGAATATATATCTATCTGAGGGAACATCTCAGGACACCAGTGTCCTTTGTGACATGGAAAATGATGTGAGCATGGGACAGAAAGTCAAAGAAGAGAATGGAATAGGATAAAAAAATATTGAAAATGAGGTGGGTGGAATAAAGAAGTACCAAATGGAAAACTAAGGGTCAAAACCTGAGTTCAATCCCTATTTCAGTCTATCATGAGCCTAACGGCTCCTGTAGGAAGTTGAGCTGATAGTCAGGAGGTCCCACAGACGGTGTCTCACGGCATTCACAGCACCTTAAAGAGCATTACCCTTGCATGCATTTGTTACAGTATCTGTAACCCATAAAAAATACAGTCAAAATTTCTTTGTCTTATCAGGTCGGAAGATGCTTACAATAGCCTAGTTTTAGGGTAGAGCTTTCATACCTGTTTTTTAATTTTAAAAACAACCCCCCCAAAGGATAAAAATGATACAGAATTTTTTAAAAAGTAGGAAATTAACACTGGTTAATATATTGCATATTGTTATTATAAAACTAGTTGTTCAGATTACAAGATTTAGGCATGAAAAAATGATTAATCAATGAAAACACAAACTTCTTTATGATGAACTTATAGAAATCAGTAGTATAGTTATCTATCTTGTATATATATACATAGACACAGGTTGCAGTTCATTAAAAAATAAATGTTAGGACATTTGATTGATGCTGGAAATCCTTCAGGCCTAAAAAAGTCAAGTGAAGTCACAAAGCTTGTTAAATAACATGAAACCAGTCATCTCCTGTCCAATTTCATTTCCAACCTGTAGAGCTCTTAGCATTCATTACCCCTGCCCATCCCACTAGGGAGGAGTTGGACAAACTGATAGTCCAGCTGTGTTTGGAGCCCTAGAAAACCTCAGTGTCATGACCCTGAATTCTGGAAGTGCAGGTGCCTCCAGGGAAACACAGAAACTGCTTCCCCTGTGCAGGGCTCTCCTTTCCTGCTGAAAATGGTGAGGCCACTAGCTTTTTGTAGAGTTGCAGGAAGCTGAATGTAGCCCATGTGAAAGTGAGTTATTCCTGAGGCCTCTGGTGACTCATCAACAGCTTTCCTGCCTGATCTCTAGCAGGTTCTCAGGCTGAGGATGCAAGGACAATGGCCTTGTGGTTCTAGCATAAGAAAAGGGAAAGCAGCTTTGGTGTAACCTCCCTGAATTTTCTTCAGAACAAGAGCCTATTCTATAGCAAAATCTTTCTCCCTAAGCAATATTAAATCCCAGCCCAACAGGAGATGGTTTCAGCCTTCCTGTTCCACCCAAGAGGACCTAAACAACAAAACAAAACAAAACAAACAAAACGCCATAATCGGCAAGGAACAGGACCTCAAGGAGAAAAATTTGCAATAGTTTAGCCAGAGGACAGAGTAAGAAGTCATCAGGAAAATAGTATATTCCTGGAGAAAGAACAGAAAGAAACACTTAGGAAGGCTCAACCTAGAGCCACAAGTCCACTAAAATACTGAGACGAAATCAGGTTATAAAAAGCTTCCCTTCCTTCCCACTCTACCACCACAGGAATAAGTGTCCAGTACAACAGTGGCTTCCAGCTGAGAAAGCTGTGAGATACAGACTCTCAGAGGAGTAGAACAACAAAGGAAAGCCCCACAGTCAACAGGGGGACAAAAAGAAGGTCAGTAAAAGAATTTTCAAGCTTCTGGTGCCTCCAGCCATAACAAGCATTAAATGACCCAATTCCTGGCCAGATTAATACAAACCCTCACACATAAAGCCTATTTAACCCCAGAACATATTTAAGATATAAGATGCTCAGTGTACAAAATATTGCAAAGGATGCCAAAAGGTAGGAAAAGTATAATCTGGAGATAAATTATGAGAAACAAATTTAGATAAGACTTCTAGGCTAGGATGATCAGAAATGGAATTTATAATGATTAACATGTAAAGAGTCTAATGGAAAAAGACAACTTTTAGGAACAAATGGACAGTGTCCCTAAAGGGCAGATAACTGTAAGAAAGGATCAGAAGGGAATGCTAGATATCAAAACACTGGAACAGAAATGAAGAATGACTTTAGTGGTTCATAGTAGACTCAGGAATGAACAGTGAAATCGAAAGCTTGTCAATAGAAACCTCTCAAACTGAAATGCAGACAGAGAGAAAAGAAAATATCTGAATAGATGTTTCACCAGAGAAGAGCTACGGATAACACAACATCATGTGTCACCAGGACTGCAAAAACAATAAGGTGTGAGGTGTGGTTGGAAATACACCGAGCGTTTAAATTAAAGTGTGTTACAGGAAAAGAAGTATCGCCCTTACTCCCTCAAAATTCTCCCTCCTGTTGAACACACGCCATTGTTCTCGGCACTCCCTGAAGCAGTCCTCTTCCCTGAGTGTCTTTAGTTGCACTATTGTACTTGCCTTGATGTCCTGAATTGATTCAAAACATTTAGCTTTCATAGTCATTTTGATTTTGAGGAAGAGCCAGAGGTCTCACAGTGCCAGATCTGGTGATTAAAGTGGATGAGGACACACATGTTTTAGCAAGCCTGCCTTTCTGTTGGATGGCGCTCACACTAGGAAGCAGTGTTCAGTGTATTCTCTCTCTCTTCTTGCTTTCTCTTTCTCCTTTCTCTCCCTCTTTACCTTTCTCTCTTTCTTTTTAAATCACACCTTGTAAAGGCATAAAGAGGACTTCCAGAACTGCTTCAGAAAAGGGCATGGCTGACAGAATGTGTTTGAAGTGATTAGGGGTGGTGGTGAGTATGATTAATAGCAGTATATCTTTTACAGTAATACTTTTTAAAAATTTAATCATTTATCATATATTTTGAACACAACTTATACCACCACATACCTGCTAGAGTGCCCGAAACATAAAACACTGAAATCCTAATTTATGCTGTTAGGATATGGAGCAATAGGAATTCTCATCCAACTAGGTCAGTGTGAATGCAAAGCAGGACACCTACTTTGGAGGGCAGTTTAGCGGTTTATTACAAAATGAAACCTACTTGCACCCGTGCTGCACAGTGCAACAATCATGCTCATTGGTATTTAGCCAAAAGAGCTGAAGACGTACATTTACACAAAAACTTGCCCAGGGATGTTTATAGCAGCTGTATTCATAATTGCCCAAGCTTGGAAACAAACAGTTACAATCATTTTTCGTTTTTGTTGCGGGGTTTTGTTAGTGTCACAATATGGGTAAATAAACTGCGGTAAACCCAAAGCGATGTTACTCAGCACTAAGTAGAAATGAGCTTTCCATCAATGAAAGAACACAGAAGGATAGTAAGTGAATACTGCTAATGAAAGAAGATAATTGGAAATTTAGATGTTTCATATACTATATGATTCCAATTATATGGCATTCTGGGAAAGACAAAAAATGTGGTGATGGCTAAAATTAGAACAATGGTTTGCCAGTTGTTGGAGGGAAGGAATAGCCACATCACAGAGGACTTTAGGGCATGAAACACACTCCATATGACACTGTAATGGTGGACATGTGACATTATACATTTCTGATAACCTGCAGAATGAACAACACTAAAACTGACCTGTGGTGTAAAGCTGGGCTTTGGCAGTGAGGGTGCACCCATGCAGGTTCATGGATGATGGCACTTGAGCTACTCTGGGGCAGCGAGCTGGTGGGGAGCGAGGCTTTACATGTGAATGGGGAGATATGCAGGCCATATACGTGCTGTGTTTGCAGCTCAATTTTTGCTGTTAATCTACACCTGCTTTAAAAGGTTTATTAAAACAAAAAGTATTTGATTGCCAGGTATTTGTGTGTATTGTGCAGAATGCTTGAACGGCTGCCTAACATTTTATTCTGGTCATTTGGATGCAATGTGTTGGAATCGACTTCCTCAAACTTTATTGCTTGACTTATTTCTGTATTTATTTGAACTCATTGACTGTTGCCATGACTTCTGCTGAATGTATTCAATACATCACTTAGCATTTCATGACATTATGCGCACACATTATTGCTTTCTGCTTGGAGAAGAGAGGTTATAAACATGTTTAGACTATGTCTTGTCAGAGTTGATATCTAAAACTACTTGAGATCAGAGCTTTAAGAAGGCCTTGAATTGGTAGCAGGCTGTGTGGCATGTGAAATGCTCTTAAGCTGACAGTGCTGTGTGTGACTAAATGGTAGAATGACCAACCTCTTAAAATGTTCCATTTAAGTGTATTTGTCTCTGTGTATGGTAGAAATATGTGAATAGTTGTTTCCCCATGCTGGTGGACAAGGGTAAAATGGAGACAGTGTCCTGGACGTGAGAGTCAGAGAGACACAAAGATGAAGAAGCAGCTCTTGAGAGTTTGCAGAAAGTGTGTACCAACCCAGCCTACCTGCAGTGGTAACATTTCGTGGGCATGTGATTGGCAGTTTACAATCGGGAGGGTACCATTCAGAGGTTGCATCACTGAGGGCTCATGGAAGCAGAGCTGACAACTAGGTTATATACTACAAGAAAGGGCATATACAAAGATGGTCGTTTATGTCTTTTGCATATGTGTATTTGCTTATGTACACGTATTTTAACATAAATATTTTCTGATATCCATAAAAAACAGTATTACATAGGCATAGCCCTAGATATCAGACCTTTTTAAAGAGGAGTAATTTTTATCTTTATGACTAATCTACTGACAGAAAGGGTTGGTGTATACTCTAGTTCTTGGTTTATTACCATTAAGTTAAGGCATTTGGAACAATTACAAATGAGGAAAATCATTTCACTTTAGTCAAGAATGTCTAATAATTTGTTATCTGGGATTAGTAGTTTATAGTAATACTTATTGAAGCTGATGATAGCTTGGTAGTTGGTTCTGTAATTTTCATGTTTGTCTTGAGAAAATTTGATTTTTTCAATAGCCACAAACAGAATAGAAAGAAACCAACCAGATTGAATTAGAATTACTAGTTTTGGTTTGAACCAGTTCCATAGTTCTTTTGTAAGACAGGATCTCACTATATAGTTCAGACTGGCCTGGCTGGTCTCAAACTTGCAAGGATCCTCCTGCTTAGCCTCCTGAGTGCTGGGATTATAGGCATGCATCACCATGCCTGAAGAGTTATAAATGTTGATGAAGCCACAAAAAAAAGTCTTTGAAAACTAGGAATGTATGCTCTGACACTCTTTAGTACAGCGTTTGATAGTCTTAGGGAGGGAAGAAAGATGCTTAATCCTAACTGTTGGCTAGTCATGATCATTTTTCCTCCTGGAGTCTATTTTATTACATAATGCAGTACAGGGGTCAGGCCAGAGAAGCCGCTATCACTATCTTAGAGATGTAGAAGCCACAAAGAAATCATTTCTTTCAGACAGATACATATGTTACGTAAATAAGTAGTTACATACTAGCTCCCTTTAGTGCATATATAAAACTAACACCTTTTATTTTCTGTTTTAAAACAAGTTCCAGATAGAACAAAACTTTTATCTTCATGTTGATTTTTGCAGCATCAAAATAATGTCTGGCGAGGTTTCTATTACTGTCAGCAGATTGTAGATTTTGAGACTCGTTTTTTCCCTAAGCGCTAAGACTGTGATGTCAGACCTGAGGCTTGCCCTGCCCGCTGTGTATGGGTGATTTGTCTTGTATGGGATATTCCCGGGAACATTCCTAAAGAGTGTGCAGACCAGTCTGAGATCAGCAAGAACGACAGGTCCCTGTAACAGGGAAGTGTAAAACTCAGTGAATAAAATGCACACAGAACAAGTGTTGATTGAGCTGAAGTCATACAGTCTTATGACACATTGGGGCTGTTAGGAGTCACAAATTACTGAAACTCAATTTGGTGATGTACATCCCTGTTTTATACACGAACTCCAAGACCTGCTCATTATAGCATTGATTCAAATAGCAAAAATTAATCTAACTTCCTAATGAAAGGAGAATGGATATACATTTTGATATGTTTATAAAATACTCTTCTGAATTAAGGGAAACAAATGCTATGTACATCAGTGTGACTACATTTCAGTGTACATAATATAAGATCACAAATGTTTCTGAAAAATTTCAAAACATAAAGATATAGTGAAACACTTAGTTATAATTAAATGCTTAGTTTTGGCTTCTTGTTTGTATGTAGAAAAGTTATTAAAATATGCATTCAGATGATACCATGGTCAAGGTGGTGGCAGCCCCAGCACTGTATGGCTACTCAGGAGGTTCTGCTTTGTACTATGGTATTTTATTTCTGTTTTGAAACATCAGGTGCAGATGTGGCAAAGTGTTAAATTTGACAAAGTTTAATGCTGCATAACTTATGGTAAGGATGGCTATTATTCTTAATTGTAGCATGAAATATTCATTGAAAGTGGTAACATTTAAAAACACATTCTTAACTATTATTTACTGTTTTGCTTTTTATTTCTTTTAATTTCTCAAGCACTCTTTTGCTTTCTGAGCCTTACCCCAAATCTTCAAATATTACAGCAATATATTTTAGGGTGATATCTGACTCCTGGTCTCATTATTTCCTTAAATTTTATAGCTGTCATAGTAACATATATGTATGTATAGGTTTATATATTACAGTATATTGTATAGTATATATGATACACATGTAGTGGTTTATAGTATATTTCTATCTTATGGCAGATAACAATTTCATGTTTCATATGTTTGTGTAGTATACTCAGAGTGAAAATACTGGGTCATAAATTATGCATATGTTTAGCTTCACCAAATACAATCTTCCAAAGAGGTTGCAGCTGTTTACATCCTCACCAGCAATATATGAAAGTTTCACTTGTTCTGTGACCTTGCAAACACTTGGAATTGTCAGTTTTCACAACTTTAGTCATTCTAGTGGAAATATGATGAAATCACTTGTATTCTTAATTTGCATTTTCTTTTTAATTCATATGCTTATTTTCCACTTGTATATTTTCTTTTATTCTTCAGTTGTTTCTTCAAGTCTTTTGCCTTTTTAAAAACACTAGATGTGCAGTTGATTTTTATATTCTTACAGGAATATTTTGTGTACTTGAGAGTATAAATTATTTGTTAAAGTTGAATAATGCAAATACAGTCTGAAATTTCTTGTTTTACTTCCCTAATGTTGAATTTTGCTATTTTTAAAAATACCAATAGATTCTAAATTTATTAAACTTTATCTTTGGATATTTTTATTTTCTTTGCAGTATATTTGACTACCGCAACATCATGAACACATATTCCTATGGTTTTCCCTAAAGACATTATAATTCTAGTATTCATGTTAGACCTGTAATTTATTCTTGTGTATGCTACAAGGGATGATGAATTCCCCCCTATAGATATCCATGGTCCCCACACCACTTATGTGTCTTTTTCTCAATAACTGTAGATGTCACATTTGTCATTAGTGACTATTATTTAACTATGGTAGCTCTTAGTGGATTTGGTATCTGCTGGTAGTGTAAGTTCTTCAGTATTTACTTTCTTCTCAAAATTCTATTTCTTTTCATGGCCTTCATATTTTGATATATATATTTTAATTTTGAGTATCAGCTTGCTAGTATCTGTCAGTGTTTTCTGAGATTGAAATTTCAATTTCCCAAAACTATAGATGAAGTTTCAGATAACTGATTGCCTCAGAATTTTGTATATTTCAATGTATGAATGACATAATTTATTTCTTTAGCTCTTATTAAACTTCTCAGTAGTATTTTTAGTTTTCTACTTAAGATATATTTTCCATTAGATTTGTTCCTAAGGAAGTTTTTCTTGCATTTTTTGAGCTATTATAAATTATTTTACAATTACTACTGTTGGTATAACTATACATAAAATTAATAAATCCATATATCTCATAGCCAGAGGACTCAGTATTTTATATATTAATTTAATTGTTTGACTATAGATTCTCAAGGATGCCCTATATACCCAATCATGGCATTTACAAATAATAATTATTTTACATGTTTTCTTTCAAACTGAATATATGTTTATTTTTTGTGTTATTTCTAGGATCTTCAGAGTCATATGCAATCAGTTTGATTTGAAAGGATAAATGTTTTTTGCTCTAGGTCTTAGAAGTTAAGGTTTTAATATTTCATATTTAAGTATAATGTTTGCTATAGGTATTTTGTAAGTACTCTACATGTACAGTACCTACAAAAAAAATTGCCTTTTGTAGTGAGTATTTTTTAAATCATGGAAAGGTATTCTATTTTATATGTATTTAATTATTTTACCTTTACAAAGACATTTATTTTGCTCCCTTTTCATAATGTAGAAAACTACATTGAGTTACTCTGAATGTTAAACTCTTTTGCTTTGCTGGAACAAACTCAACTTCATCAGGATACAAATTCCCTTCTTATCTATCACTGTTTTGCAGTCAGAAGCATTCTGCCTAGGAGTTTTGCATTTTTGTTTATGAGAAAGACTGAGCTATGTTTTGCCCTGTCTATGAAGTCTTTGTAAGGTTTTAATAGTAATATTATGACTATCTCATAAATAAATATTGCTTTTATGTAAGTTTAGTAAATTTACATCGATTTGGATCCCTTTATGAAAAAATATTTAATTGTGGATTTAATTGTATGGCTTTAGACATGTTTTTCAAGTAATAGCATTGGTTTGGTGCATAACTGGGATCCAAACCCCTTTCCTTCATATTTTAAACATTTTAAAGAATTATATGTATAGTCTATTGTTTTTCTGTTATATATTTATCTTTTATACCTTCTACACACAAATATCCACAATACTCCAATACTCTTCAATACTACAATGTATATCTATTTTTTTGTTGAGAGTTAAATCACATTAGAGATAAATATTTTCATTCAACAGTATACTACGGTTACATTCCTTTGTGGTTCTATTTAAGGAAGGCCCACCCAGGATAATTTTCCCATCGCAAGATCCTTAGATTTCTTAAAAGATAACATCCACAGATTTCTTAAAAGATAACAAATTCATTGATTTTGAGCATCAGGAAGTAACTATGATTTGAGGTTCCGTTATTTAGGAAACCACATGGCTTTAACCCGAGACATCTCACAAAAACAGGAAATCTTTTTGATAGCGACGATTAGGTCAGGAAAGCTTCCGTTCCCGTTCCCGTGATATGTACATACTGCATAATGTCTTTTCCACTCATTCTTTTCTAGACTGTTCTTTTACCTGGCTTCACTATTGCTGGAATGGCTTCTATTTTTTCCCATCATTCTGGAAATACCCTTTACTTTTCTACTTCTCAATCTGACACCCTCTTGTTCTTAACTCTTATTTCAGAGAAGAAAACCTTTCAGCAACTTTTTAAGAAAGAATTCCTAGAGAAAAACTTCGTTCATCTACACTTCTGTGAACATCTGTATCATGTCTTCCTCTTTCATGCACGATGTGTTAGTAGAGACTTCCAGTGGTCTCCCATGTCAGGTTCTCCTCTCTCACCTAAGATACCAATAGGGTGACTAATTTCAGCCCCTTATTGTTGGGTGCGGCCTTGCCATCAGTTTTGGGTAATGAGTTGTGAGTGGAGGACATATGTCACTTCTGGATCAAAGCAGTGATGAGCCAGCATGACCTGCCTACTTCTTTTAGGCAATGATCTCTTTTTGCCTGGGTGTCAAGGACTGAGGTGATAGAACCATAAGATCAAGCAGCTCATCTTTGAGACATGGAAATGCTCACGTGGACCCTGCTCTAGGGAGTTCCCCAGCCTGCAGTAGGGTTTGCTGACTGAAGTAGACACAGGGATATAACCTCTCAGGTTTGGGGGTTGTGATCACAGAAAATCTTAGCTTAATTATCTTGACTAATGTGGGTAGGTATTAAAGTTTTGTTTGGATATAATTTTGCTTAATAATTTTGAAATTATTTCTCCATCACCTTCCACCTTTCAATATTTTGCCAAGGAGTTTGCAATCATTCAGATTTCTCAATTCCTTTATAGGATATTTTTCCCTTCTAAAAGAGTTAGGATCTTTATACTGGATTTAGAAATGTCATGCAAGTATGCTTTGCTGTAGGCCTTTTCATGCAGCATGTGGGCTATCTATGGGCTCTTTCAGCCCAGAAAATCATCCTTTCACTTCTAATGATTTTATTATATTTGAAAAATATTCTCCTTTGTTCATTCTTTCTGCAACTATGTAGTTGGATATTATACTTTCTGAATTAGGCCTTAAAAGTTCGTACCTGTAACATCCATTTCCTAGCTCTCAGTATTTTCTTCTGGCATATTTTCTTACCTTGATGTTCTGATTATTTCAACACATTTTATTTTTTTATATTTAATTTCTCAGATTTTGTTTTGTGAGTTCCTCTTTTTATAGCAGTCTCTATTTTGTGGATACACTCTATTATCTTTCTGATGATGTGATAAAACTATAATATGTTGGTATCCATGAGGTGCCAGGTCCCAAAAATGAGGTATGGTAGGTGAGAAGAAAACAAGAGAGAGACAGTTATGGGATTAGGGGGCCATAGTCTCTAGCTACTGATAGGGAAGACTCAGCTGTGTGACAAGCCTGGAAGTCCTTGGTGGCCTGGCCTCTGCAGGCCGAGACCCTTAATACAACCACATGAGTCTCTCTTCCATCTAAGAAGGAGTTTCCTCTCCTCCATCTAAGGAAGCACAGATCTGATAAGCTGTTCCTGATGGAGGTCTGGATTTGCACTCATACTTAAGCCAATTAAGCTCCAGAACAGAATTTATACAAAGGAATGAAAATTCGGAGTAGCCTTTATTCTTTTTCTCTCCTGCGATAGCATGACAGTTTGTTTTGTATGCTTGCTACTTTGTAGGGTTTGTCTTCTGTTTTGTTGTCTTCATGTTAACAGTCTTTCAGTGCCCAAATTAGAGAGGACGAATTGTCATAGACTGTCACTGTGTTTGAATTACTGAGGATGCAAAGCTGGGTAATTTTGAAGGAAGATGCACCTATCCGGAGTGTGACCCTGGGGACATTCAGTAGACAAACCCACTCTCTCCACTTTCAGAGAGGAGGCTGTGCACTGCTGTGAGGGGAAGGCTCACGTTTTCTCCTCCTTCCAGGGCATAGAAGCAAACTAGATGAGCAGAGCCCTAAGAAAGCAGTGTCCTTAATATTTTATTATTATTATCTTAAATTTATTAAAGCCTCTGGTGACTCACATTTCCTCAGAGTTTTGAGATTTCTGTTAACTTATTAATTTTTACAGTTAACTAATCATTTTAGGGCTGGGAGAAGATGAATGACCACATATTTAGCCAAGAATTTTCCCTCCATGATGTGCAGTGATGAAACTAGTCATTTCCATGATATATGTGTATGCTTTCCTTTTCCCTATCCTCTAATTTGCTAAGAATATACTTAGAAAAATATTTCACAAGAATTATTTTATGCATGTTGCAAAAACCATTTGAAAGAACTTACATGAAATATGAGTGAAATACATGAGTAAAACTAGATCATATTTTCAAAAGCTCTGCATTGTGTTTTGGAAAAGCAGTCAAAGCAGCAGATATATTGGAAATAATAGAGAAATATCAAACAAAGAGGAATGTTGTCGCTTTGTCAGATTTTTTAAAACTTTATTTTATTGGTACATTTTAGATATCCATAAGGATGACACTCATTATAGGGAGTTTGTCCCTCTGTATGATAAACCTTGCTTCTTTTTTCATATTCCCTTCCCCTCTCTTATTGAAAACAGATGCAAAATATGAAGGGAACCAAGAGACGGAGGAAAGGAGGGGAGGAGGAAAGGAAGTAAAGAGAATTAACATGAGCCGAGTCCACGGACCCAGCTCCCCCGATGGATATAATCATTCTGTGCTGAAAACATGAAGTAATAAAGATAAAAATTAAAGTAAGTCTAGAACCAGAAAAGCAAAACTATTCAAAGCAAACCCTGAAGTGAATCTATGGTCAAGACATTGTGGGATGGGAGTCTAAGAAAACAGGGTGACAGGGCAATGGCTTTCGTGAGGCAGGGGTGGGGACTTTAAGGTACTTTTACCAGTAGGACATAGACAAGCAAGGGGGATTTGCCCCAGCTCACACAGATTTGTTCCACCTGGAGCAATTTCTCCAAACAAAAGACCTGATTGGCTGGAGTTTTAGAGGCTGCTCAGGCACCCAAATCAGAGGCCGGTCCTAAAGCCCAACAACTCACAGGATTTGGATCCACTGGAAATTGTGGGAGATTTGACCTTTCCACTGTTGGAGGAAGTGTCCCAAAGACATGGTGATCAGGGGACTTAATGAGCTGGTCCTTCAATTCTTCTTCCAGGGAGGCCAGGCTGTCCAAAGAGACCACATATGACGCTTCTTACCTTTGCTCTTGATATAGTTGGTGCATGCCTGCATGGAACTATTAGTGGCTCCTAAAATGTGTTTGGATCTCCAAGCTTCTGACTTTATCCTGCATGGAAGGCTCAGAGGAGATGCCACGTGAGGACTGCGGCCTGGGAGGCTGTATGACAGCAACCGCATGGTGGCATGGTCAGGCTGTGTCTTAGTTCCTTTCACTACTGACAGGTAATTTATAAAGAGAAGAAATTTATTTCTCGTAGTTCAGGAGTCTCAGAAGTCCAATATTAAAGTACTGACATCTGATGAGGGCTTTCCTGTTGACCTCTGTCAGAGGGCGTCACCCGGCAAGAGAGGAGAGAAGATGGCAAGCTGAGGAAGAGAACTGGCTTTGTAACAGAGCTGCTGCAGTGAGAGGGGTGGCCACCTCCCCCACACGCCCCAGTATGTTCAGTGCAATCCTGAGAGCCCCTCCCCCACTGCTGCACCAGCATTGAGGTTTACATCTCAATGTGGATTTTGAAGGGGACACTGGAAACAGCAGAATGCTTAGCGGTTGCAACAAAACAAGAATTGTCTACACTGCTCAGCATAATCCGTGCTTCAGCCCAATCACTATCAAAATCCCAATGACATGTTTCACAGAAATAGAAAAAATGATTTTAACATTTGCTTGGAACCACAAATGTCCTCAACAATAAAAGCAATTTTGAGGAAAAAAAAAAAAAAGAAAAAAAAAATAAGAGCAAGCCTGGAGGTATCAGATACCTAGATTTAAAATGATATTAAAAGGCTGCAATAATCCAAACAGCATGCTATGGGCATAAAAATAGACACAGAGACCAAAACAACAAAACAGCCCCCAAATAAACTCTCACAAATATAGTCAGTCAGTCTTTGATAAAATTGTCAAGAATATGCCATGAGAAATGTCTTTTCAGTGGTGGGGGATAATTGGGGATCCATATGTGAAGGAATAAAAATTGAACCTTCATTTTATACCATAAACAAAAACTTGCTCAGAATGCATTAAAGACAAAAATATAAGATCTAAATCCATAAACTCTTAGAAGAAAATATAGGGGAAATTATGTTTGACATTTGTCTTGGTAGTAATTTTTTGGATATGACACCAAAATAAATGAGATTACACTAAACTACAAAGCTTCTACACAGCCAAAGAAACAGTGAAAAAATTAATCTGGAGTAGGAAAAAATATTGTGGATTAGTATCCACAATACCTAAGGAACTCACATATGTCCACAGTAAAACAAAAGCAAAAATTAAATCATTATCTTGTCTGCACCCCTATGGTCACTGGAGAATGTTTCAAAATAGTTAAGGTATGTAATCTTCCTAAATGTATAAAGAAAATCTGGCATATATACTCAGTGGTGTATTAATCAGCCATACAAAAGAAGGAAATCTAGGCCTTTGCAACAACAATGATGGAGTGACATAAACTAGATATAGAAAGATAAGTATGATCTTATTTATATGCAAAACCTGAAAAAGTCAAGCTCCCAAGCAGAGAGTAAAGTGGTGTTTACAAAGGACTGGGGGTGGGTTATGTGTCGGTGGGAATCAGAAGATATTGGTCAAAGAGAAAATAGTTACTTACAAGAGAAATAAGACTTGATCATATAATATAGAACATAGCGATTATAATTAATACTGCAGTTCCTTGAAAATTGATATACGGGAAGTCTTTAAATACCTGTATTGTCCTTTTCCCATGGTAATCATAGTTGGTGATGGGTATGCTAGTTAATTTGATCATGGTAATTGTCTTAGTTACTTTTCTCTTTGTTAAGACAAAATGCCCAATACCTATGGTTAAAGGAGGAAAGGTTTATTAAGCTCACAGTATGTAGAGGTTTCAGTCCATCATCAGCTAGCTCTAAGACAGAGTGGCACATGGCAGAGGGGCATCACAGAGAACAGTTCGTGGCACCCACAAGGTAGCAAAAGCAACAAAGGAGAGAGAAAGACTCTTTCTGTCCCTTATATTGTATGCAGGCTACCTTCCCTAGGACAGGTGTAGCACTCACATCCCTAAACCTAGCCAGAACTATGCCAAACCAATTAGTGGCCTGATTTACTAATTACATACCCTTAATCCCAGCATCACACACTCTAGATGTAGTCACCTCCGAAAAAGCCCTATGACCATAGCATGACCAAAGCATGAAGCTCTGGGAGGATATCTAGGCACAAACCATAACAATAATCGATACACAAGAGGTGTGTGCAAATAATATACATTGAATCTATAAAATTTTTCCAGTATAACATTTTTTAAATAAAGGGAAATAGCATACACAAAATTCTCCAAAACCTCCAGGCCTCTCAAGTTTGCTTCGGTGTCTTTATTTAATTGCTAGTAATAGAAATTTAATTCAATCTAGTTTAAGGAAAAAACAAAAGATTTTTTGAGTGGGAACTGGGATAAGTTCTGTAATCATAGTTCAAGATTCATGCAGGAATAGATCATAAAGAAGCAGAGTGCTGTGTATCCCTGACATAGCTATTGCTTTCTTCACCTTTTGTCCTAATACCTCTCTGAATAAGCATCTCAGCTCTATTTTGCATCTACAGTCAGCTATGTGTCACTCTAGCTTCTGCATCTACAGAATTTATAGATTGAAAATATTTGAAAAAAACCCTGTGTCTGTACTCAATATTCACACACTCTTTTTTCCCTTGTCATTATTTCCCAAACAATATCATAGAGCAACTATTTACACAGAATTCTTACATAAAGTAATCTTGAGTTGCTTTCAAGTGCACAGGAGAAATGGCATAGTTTACATGCAAGCACCACACGATTTTCCACAGAAGCATTGAATATCTGTAGATTTTAGTGTTTACTGGGCCCTAAAACAAATCAGCCATGGATACTAAGGTGTGTGTGTGTGTGTGTGTGTGTGTGTGTGTTTCATTCATTGTTTATATGATGAATTATATAATACGATTATATAGGCTTAATAATCTTTTCAACCGTAATATAAATATGGAAACATATTTGACAACTGCATACTCACCATTGCAATTTAGTTTTTATGATGCTTGTGTAAAACTTCTCTTCCACCTTTTTTTCCTCCATATTGCTATGTAAAGATGATCACAGTGCCGAATTGTTTGATACTACGCTCATGCACATATCTAAATCTTCCAACACGGATTGCTATGGATACTAAACTGCATTTGAGGCCTTAAATGTTATGTAAATTATATCACAGAGTTCACATCCTTTTCAGTTTTCTTTTTTCTTCCAATTTATCTTTGCTTTTGAGGTTTGCTTATATAGACAGGCATAGCAGCAGTTTATTCATTTTAAATAATATCGTATCTGTTGCATAAATAGGCTAGAGCCCATGATAGGTTATTATCTTTTATGATTACAAAGATTGATGTAGTCAATGTTTTGTGCACTGTGTGTTTTCTGGGGAATATCCTAGATTTGAAACTGTATCCTCATTGTATTTGAGACTCTCATCTCAGGCTTTATTAGGTACTTCTAAATTGTTCTTTAAAAAAGATTGCATCATGCACAGTGGCTTTAGGCTTAATCCCTAGTACCCAACAACAAAAACCAAAGTACTGTATAGATTGTCTGATAAACACAAAAATTGGCTATATCGCTTTATCTTGATTTTAGTAATGTATGAGCTTTTCCAACCCCACATCTCCACTCAAATTATTTTCTTTGGAAATAAATTAGATGACAACTCTTTTAAAAATTATTTCTGCCTCATTTCCAGTGAATTTAAACATTTCCATATATTTAGAGAAGAGTTTATGCCTCAAATAATGTACCCATTGAAAACCAGAAAACATCAGAACTAGCTCCAGTGAAATATGCTATGGTTTACAATTGGGTATCTATCCAGTCTTATGAGCTCAAAAGTGAGGCTTTCCAAAGGTTGTGTATGGGTGCAGTACAGCGGACTTTTTGACACTGAGTCTGGCTGGAAGGGGCAGGTTACTGTGGGCGTGACCTGGAGTACTGTGTGTGTCTCCCAGGCTCCTCCCTTGACCTTTCTGCTTCCCAGTCACCATGAGGTGAGCAGTCTCTCCTCCGCCAGGCTCCTCTGCTACCCTCTTGCCTTGGAGCCAGCTAACCATGGACTGTAGCTATGAGCCAAACTAAATCCATCCTCCTCTAAATTGTGGGTGTCAGATACTGTGTTTCTGCAATGAGAAAGTGGCAGGACACAATCCATATTAAAATACAGGAGGCAGAGCTGAGTGTCAAAGACAGGTAGTTTATTTTTTTGCTTGGGCTCTAAGTGGACAGGTTCAGGGCAAGTGTTTGAGTTTAAAATATGCACAATTATACTGTCCAGGAGCATTGCAGTCAACTAAATAGACAAGGGAACCCCATGGGAGAGTCTGGGATTTGAAACAGCACCTCATAAATCCATTCACTGTTATCTTGGCCAAGAGTCAGACTCTAGATATCCTGGCACTTCCAGGGTTGAAGCTGAGGAATTTCCAGTCCACCTGCAAAACAGCTCCCAATCCACAGTCCCATGTGCCTTTCATCATGGTGACCTGGGAGGCCGGTGCTGGGGTTCCGGATGTTTCCAGAAGAGGGAGCTCTGGGTACACGTGAAGAAAGGTGATCATTCATTATCTGAATTCTAATTTACTCTTGGGGCAGCTATTCCAGAGGCTTATATTTAAAACAAAAAACAAAAAAACTACTATTCCAGAGGCTTATATTAAAAAAAATGCAAGGACCAGAAGAGACGGTATAGAATCAGGATTCATTTTTATCATTCTCTTTTTCTGGGCCAGGAAGACTGACCACTTCGCAAGGCAGAGTCTGCTTCTCTGTCCACACATATGTCCTACATACGCTGCTGCCTGCTGGGGCACCTGAGTCTGCCCAGCTGGCGGGCGGAGCCCTGAGGCCACAGAAGGTGTGAAGAGGAAGCTGTGATGTTGGCTCACTGTTGGAAACCCTTTTGGCCCTGGCCTGAGTCTCTGGGCTGTTTGTCTAGCTTGTGTTTTGCTCTGTAGCTCCTTACCTTCCCCCTGTCCTCAGACTGTTTCTGCTGAGGCTTTTTGGTTTTGTTTCCCCCCTTAAGCTCGTTTTAAAACCAGAACAAAATTCTTAGAACACTGGTGATACCCTGCTGTGCCCTTCTGGCTACTGGACAACTATGATGGCTTTCCAAAGTTTTTAGGTACCTAAAAAGGCAAGAAAACAAACTGGTGTGAAACACAAAAGCGGAGGTGTAGAATTTTGAAGAGTTACCAGAATCACAAAGAACAGAACTTACATGTGAATTTCAACTTTAATGCCAGAGCAGATCGCTTGGTAGCAACAATGGCTGAGGTATAAAGAGCATCATAATGGATTACAGAGATGTGAAAATTGATTGCTGGAAATGGCAATAGTAACATTAATACTGCCCATCTTTCTGGCCAGGCATGGCACTTTGTACTTTAATACATCATTCCTTTCCATCCCACCACAGTCTTACAGTGGAGATGCTCTTACATTTTACAAGGTGAGGAAACAGGGAGTTTCTAAAGGTTAGACAGCTTATTCACATTTATATAACAATTCTGCCATGAAGATGGCAGGGAGCAAAGGTACCAAAAATAGCACAAATTTGAGTTTTAAATTTGTTACATGAGGAACTATATATTATTGTAGGAATTAGTAAATGATAGTGACTGGGCCCAATATGGTGTTTTTTTGTTTCTCTCTTTCTTTTTTTTTTTTTTGTTTCTTCGGGGTACTGGGGATTGAACTCATCAACGCACACTTGCCAGGTTGGCACTTATGCCACCGAGCTAACTCTCTGGACCCCAATGTGGTGTTTGTAAATAAAGCTTTATTGGTACATGGCCACACTTACTAATTTACATTTTTCTATTGCTATCACCTTATAATGACTGAGATTATTGGTAACAGAGACCACATAGCACGCAAAAAACTAAGATATTTACTAACTACTCTTCCAGAGAAATTGTGCTTATATCTGCCCTGTGGTCCCTTTTCTTTGGAGCTTTGGGAGAAACTTTGTTCTTTCTTTCTTTTCAGTCTCTCTTGTTGGAAACTAACACTCAGTATCTAGGTAGAGGTAGTGTATTTGCTCTAGATAATTATCCTGCTGTCTTTGGGATCAGCTCTACATAAGATTGACAGTTGCCTTCTTCAGTCTGTGTGGTAAAACTAATGTAGTCCCATGCCTTTTCTCCAAGAGTTGACACAGAAATTTTTTTTTTCTGTGCCTCCCAACATAGGATTCTTATGTGATTGTAGGAACTTCTGAAAGAGTTTAGAGTTTAGGTATCTATGTTATTTTACTATTTACTCATACCATTCTATGATTCTTACATTTTTCATTTATCATGAGATTTGCAGGAATCAGTAATTGGATCATGTTATGAATTAAAAACTGGTGATCAGTTTAACACCAGCTGAATTAAACCAGCGTGGTTCTGAGTGTAGATGGCCCACCTGAAGAAAGCTGCCAGCATAAATAGAGACGTGGAGAGGAAGAGCAAGGCATTGTGGGTTCTCCTAAGCATTGCTGTTTGGAGCCGTTGGTTCTCCCGGAGGAGTTTGTCATGCTAGCTTCTCTGATATGAATTTGGCCATTATCACTGGAGGAGCTCGGGACCTTGTCGCTGAGGGTGGCTGTGGTTCACTTTGGGGAAGCTCTGCTCCTTATATTGAGCATGGTTTCCTGGCTCCAGAGGGGAAAATGTGTGCAGTTTAATCTCCAGGAGACGCTTGTCATGCTGGCTTCCTGGTATGTACTCGACTGTTCTCATTGTTGGAGGAGCTCAGGACCTCCATGTTGCTGAGGATGGCCGTGGTACTTTTTAGGGCAGCCGTGGTCCTTATTTTGAGTGTGACTTCTCAGCTCCAGTGTAGAACCCTCAACCTATTGGCACAGCTCCTTCATCTCAATGGCATAGACTTTCTAGCTTCCACTGCTAACCTTTGAACCTTTCCAGCAGATCTCTGAAACAGACTGGCTTGAGTCCTTCTCGTGGACTCTAGACCTCCAGTTGGACCTGTGGGAGGCACTGTCATGGGCTCTGGGTCTTCATCTGGACTCAGGCAGGACAGTGCTATGGGAGCCAGGCCCTTTGCTGAATATTCTTGGTCTTTAGTGTTGTGGACAGATTTCCGGCACTTTCTTGTGTTTAACTCTGGGAGACCACCATAGAATAGGATTATAAATTTTGTGTCTGATGCTAATTATTCTCTTCACAACCCGACAACAGTAGTTCATGAAATTTAGTTTTCATCCCTGAATCACTAAATTTGCTTTTCTCAATTACATTTTTAGCACTTACTGAGTATCTGTTTTAGTATCTACAGATAGTTCTTCACCAGAAATAATTGAAGAGAGTAATACTTTCCCCAAAGAAGAGTGTGAAACTGTTAATGTGGAACTTGATAGCTCTCTAAACTCAAACATTTTAACTACCTTACTCTTATGTGTGTGGCCCCTGCATGTAGTAGCCTGGCTCACTAAGTATTTGGTGAATGACTTAATGACTGTAAAAGAACAGTTTAAGTGTGGGATGGTTAAGTTGATTCTTTTTCTATAGTTCTACTAATTCTCAGATTGCTTGTTCAGCATCTCATCAGAGTCTGGAACCAAGTTGTCCTGGTGGCAGAAGAAATGTAAAAATCTCTTGTACTCTAGTTCTGAACTTGGCACTGTCTTGGTTTTGCTTTTGGTTAAAAATTTCATCCTGACCTTTGCTTTTTGACCAGCCATAATCTTAAGCTGTGTCATCCTGCATTTCTCTCTTTCTTTCTTTCTTTTTTTTTTTTTTTTTTTTTGTCTTTTTGAGACAGGGTCTTGCTATGCAGTTCAGGCTGGCCTTGAGCTCACTTTGTAGCCCAGGCTGGTCTCAAACTCACAAAGATCCTCCTGCCTCAGCCTCCTGAGTGCTGGGATTACAGGCATGAGCCACCATGCCCGACTCTATCCTGCATTTCTAAGAATGGGAAAATTCCTTTTGTGTTGGTCTTCCATTGCTGCTGTAGCTGTCACCACAAACACAGTGGCTTAAAATCCTATAATTTATTATCTCATAGCTCTGGAGGTGAGAAGTCCTCAGTGGCCCCTTCCTTCACCTTCAAACCCAGCAGCCTGTCACATTCACATTTCTTTCACCTCTCTCTGTGTCCCCTGCTTCCTTTGTCACATTTCCTCTGGCTCCAAATCTTCTCCCTTCCTGTTGTAAAGATCCTTAGGATGCCTCTGTACTCACCAGGCTAATTTCCCATCTAAAGATCCTTCTCTGAGTCATGTCTGAAAAACCCCTTTTACCCTGGAAAGTAACATGTTTTACTAGCTTTGGGGACCAGGAGTTGAACATCTTTGAGGAAGCATCATCATTCAGCCTACTGTACCGGCTTTCCCTCCTTACCTGAACTGACCCTATTACCCAGTAACCCAGAGCATCTCAGAGGAAGCATTTCACAGAAGGTGTCCTTGGGCATCTACCTATGGCTGGTACAGCTCTCTCTGAGGCCGTTATCTGTGTTCTGGGCCCTGCCTTCTACCTGCTTGTGAAACCCTCTACCTCTCTGTCTGGAGTGTGATGTTCCTAATGAAATCTACATAAATGACACATTGCAGCATTTCAGATTTATCTGGTGTTATGGTCTGTGCCTTGATATCCCTCCAAAGCCTCATATAGTCAGGGGGGCAGTCTTCTAGAATCTGTGATTAATTCATGTCCAATGCTGGGATTATGGGTTTGAGTGCTACACACACCCTAGGGTAGGGGTGGCCTGCATGCAATATAAGAGACAGAAGGAGTTTTCTCTCCATGCTTCTCTCTTTTTTGCTCTTGTTGCTTTTGCTGTCTTCTACCTCCATGAACTGTTTACGTCTGCCATGTGCCACTCTGCCTTGGAGCCAGCTGAGTATGGACTGAAACCTCTACAAACTGTGAGCTAAATAAACCTTTCCTCCCTTTATTTTGGGCGTTGGGTATTTTGTCTCAGCAGTGAGAGAAAAGCAACCACACATTTGGTTTCTATACCCAAACATTATATACTCTGGACCCTGATCAGAGGCTTGACCATGTAGGTAGGCAGGAACTATGACAAAAGGACAAGGCTGCTATGGAAACACTTGAGCCAATCCAATGTAACAGGAATGGAGTAATAGACAACCACTGAAATTGTACCTGATACAGTTCATATCACAGCCTGTCTCCATGTTTTCTCATTGGTAACATCAGCATAGGCTATTTCCAGGTTTTCTTTACTTCTGGTCTTTGGATATTTGGATTTTTCTGTACTGACAACTGTACTGTCTTCTGGATCCCAGAGGAAGTACAATTCCTGAACATGTGTGAGCTCCAACCTGGCTAGGCCATGCCTCCTCTTCACTCTTTTTTCCAACTGCCTCACTGCTGGGCCCTGGAAAGAAAGTGGGAGATTCCTGGCACCTACAGTGACTAAATTAGTTGCAATTCTCTATTCTGTGCTTTTTTTTTTATGTTCTGTGCTTTTATAGAAAATAGAAGTAAATGAAACAACAGGTGACATCAGATTAAAATCTCAGGTACATTATGTTTTAAAGAAAGTTATTGGTGAAACTTTGACAGGAAGAATAACAGGTGTGAATGCTCAATTTAATCCCTGGGAGATAAACAGAGCTTTTTATAGCTTGAAAACAAACACTTAGAGACAAGACCTTATCCTGTGTCCAGCCGATTCTTCGATTCTTCACTGACTGATTCCAAGTTTGATCCCTCATTATTTTCTTACTAGCCATTGTTTTGGGACTGCATGTCATTATCTCAAAATGTGTCAAAATCCTAGACACTAATTAAAACAGGGAAGGTTTTGTGGAGGCAGCGAAGCTAATGACCCATCAGTGCTCACAGGGCTCCTGGCAGCGGGTTTATCAGGAGGAACTCACAGCAGGAGAGGACACTGCACCCCGCTCACTGGGTTTCAGACAGGGCATGGAGATCCAGCAGGGCCAGGGGCGAGACTTTGCCAGGTGCTTGGCTAGTGGCCCTAGAGCTTTTTGTTTATTTTTTTAAGTTTCTTTTTTATTTGTGCATATTTACAGTATATAATGATTACATTCATTGTGGGGCATTTGTACATGTATATCACATATCTCAATTTGGTTTTTTCTCTCTTCCCTGCCACCCTTGTTTAAAATTTTTTTTTGTTAACATCAGATTCAATTATTTTATAAGTCTATATCAAGTTATTTACCATAAACACAGATTAACAGCCAGACTAACAAGTCAAAAAAACCACATAAGACAATTATATTAAATCAAGTTTCATTTTTAGATACCTTGGTCATGCCAGATTATAATAACTTTTTCCTCTATTTTTCTATTATTTACTTTTTATTTTACATACTTTATTTACATATTGGGTTTCTTCTATAAAAGCATTTGATTTTTAAACTTGCACATCTGATTTACTTCACTTGATTTATGCTGTCAAGGTAAACACACTTTCCCACAAATGACTCAAGTTTGTCTTTCTTCATGGCAGAGTAGTGCTCCATTGTGTGTAAACACCACATTTTCTTTACCCATTCATCTGTTAATGGGCATACAGTTTGCTTCTAAAATTTGGCTATTATGAATTTTGGTACTATAAACATGGATATGTGTGGATCACTACAATATGATGTCTTTAACTCTTTTAAGAAGATACCTAAAAAAGGGAATAGCTGGATCAAATAGAATTTCTATTTTTACTTTCTTTCAGGAATCTCCATATTGATTTCAATGTTAGTCGTTCCAGTTCACATTTCAACCAACAACGAGAAGGTTCCCTGCCCCAACCTCTCCAGCATTTCTTGTTGGTTAATTTCTCTGTTCTTTCTGGAGCAAGGTGGGCTCTCAGTGTTGTTTTAATTTGCACTTCTCAAATAGCTCTCAATGTTGAATATTCATGTATTTATTGGCCATTTTTACTTCTTCATTTGAAAAGTATGCATTTCAGAGGTCTATTTTTTGATTGGGTCTTTAAAGTTGAGGTGTCTAATTCTAAAAAATTCATCATATATTCTAGATAATCTTTTGTCTGAGGAGTAGCTGACAAATTTTTCCTCACATTGTAGGTTGTCTCTTCACTCTGTTGGTGGCTTCCTTGGCTTTTGTCTTGCATAAGTGGAGAAGCCCCAGCTCTAACCTGGTATCATTAGGGCTGGTGGCAGTAACCCCAGCAATTTGCCCCATCTCTTTGCCGGCAATACTTGGCCATAGCAGATTTTTCTAGATCTTGAAGGAAGCCACCTCTGGGATGTGAACATTCAAGAAGTCAGAGACTCATCTTAACAGGTTAGCCTCACTTGTCAGTCTGCTGTCCTGATCTCATGGAAAACACTTAGGGCTAGGAGGGGCCCTAGTGGCTGTGGGGCTGGCCTGTCTGCCGCTAGCAAGAGAGAGAGCTGTGAAGCTGAACACGGCTAATGTCAGCAGTTACAGCATGAGGCCAGGAGGCTAAAAAATAGGGCAGATTATCCTGGGGTGGGTGGAAGGTAAAAATCCTCTGTTTTCATTAATGTTAGCATTTTTACATATTTTTAAGATATTGACAAGCAGTTTAAAAAGATACTAAAAAATAAGTAACAAATGGTTCAAATCTTCTAGTTTCAGCTCTTGTCATTTGGGCCATCAACTCCTGGCCAGCAAAGGGCAGTGGCTATGGGTGGGAGTTTGTGGAAGATGGGTTGAGATTTCCCAATTACCTGAGAAACCATAGAAGAAGAAACAAAAAGAGTGAAAGAGATATGCAGGATAAAGAAATCTCATTTATTGATTGAAGTTTGAACATCCTGATAGTAAATTGTACTGTAATGTAATTTTTCATTGTCCTTGTAATGCTAAGTCATGCTGGCACTGGGGCTGGAGGACTGGCAAAGGGGAAGTTGCTGTTTTTTGGTCAAAGTGTCTTCCTTGTCCCATTGGCCTGATCTGACTGGCCACTTTGCTATCTTAGTATCATAGGAAGGATGCACAATATTCCAGTTGGGTCCTCCTCACCCTCACCTTGTAGATATTCTCTGTTTTAGACAGGATCAGGTTGTGCCTGTTTCTTCTGTGTTGTGAACAGCACTCCTGTGTCCTCTCATTATTATTATTTTAAAAATAAGACTGGTACAACACCATCCACCTCATTAGATCTGATTTACTGTTTCAAACCCATGCCGATGTAGCTTCCAAGAGGAGGCTCACAGGATGGCTCCGTGTTGGGATTCCTTCCCAGGGCAGGTAGGTTGTCAATTGGCAATTCCTGAGTAGAAAAATAATCTTCCTTTTGTAAGGAGTTGGTTGGCATGAATTGTTTTCTGCTCTCCTGGTTACCAATTTATCTTTGTCCTTAGTGATGTCTGTTATTCCTGGGGCAATTTCCTCCAAGTCTGTTAGTGACAAGGGATATTTCCAGGTGAGTCTCTTACCTCATTCCCTCCCTCTTTATTTTCTGTTCATAGTAGATTTCTGAAAAGGAGATCCACAGGAGTTACATCAGTAGTTCTCATTCATTTGTTCTATCAAAGGAATCTTTCCCATCTTGGGTGATTTCTTTAAAGCCAGTGTTAACATCCATGGATTTTAAATGTCATAATGAGCAAGTGTAAGTGGATGCTTGGGCCAGCTCAACCATGGAAAGTCTTGAAAGTAAGTCACAAAACTTTGGTGGAGCCACTCTTCATATTCCTTTAATTTTGAATCTACTTTTAGTGAAGGAGATACCAGAAATAATATTGGTTCTTAGAAGAGAATCTGAGACAATTGTAAGGTAAGTTGTTCTACCCCTCTTTTCTTCTTCTTAAATGAAATAGCTTTTAATTTAGTCCCCTTCCCATTCATATTCTTACCCTTCCTGAAGAAGTAGCAAGTATCATACCTCTAGTCCCAACACGACTGGGACTATAATCTGAATTTCTGACCTGGGGTCTACTCTGGAAAGTGACCAACATGGTGACTGTAAAATTCTACCCCCTAGTTTTGTCATGAAGTACTGAAGTAGAAATTATTTTAATGTTCTTTTCTCACACAAGTTCTGAAAATTATGGTCCATGTGAGTTTGGCATGTCACCTAGCCATGCTAGATTTTAATTTCTTACCAGCAAAATATACATGAAGTACAAAAATATTTGTAGACCATTCCTTGTTTAAATACACTCTTAATTGTTATTTGCTGCTGTAACCAGGATCCAAGAAATTGTTTCATTATTATTTTTGCAGTTTTAGCCTAACTTTTATTTGAAATCATAGTTTAAGAAGATCCGAGAAACTTTATCCAGGGGCTTTATGATTGGGCTTCACTGATGTCTCCTCTGAGATTTTTATTTTTCTTATCTAGAAATTGCCTAACAGTGGCTCTCAAAAATGCAAATGATTCTCTAATCATTATGCTAAGCTATATCCTCCTATGTCTGGCAAGGTGACAGGTTATTAACAATCTGGATGGCTTAATTTCCTCAACTTAGCCACAAGGCATGAGTTGTCACACTTGCATGTAAAAGAGAACAGCTGATGGAAACTCAGGGCTCCTTCGGTGGTGCCTTTGGACAGAATTCCCCTAAGTACAGAAGAAGCATTACTCATAGAGATTTACAAAAACTCATGAGATGATCTCCCCACGAGCCTTATTAATGAGTATAGATGAAATTCCTGAGAGAAATGCTATGAAAATTTCAATGTTGGCCACACCTAGGTAGAAATAATGAGTTTCTGCCTCACATAGGGTATGGCAAAGCCATCTCTGTGTGTGCATCTTTTCCCCACACTGGGGCTACAGTGATTGCCTGGAAATCAGCTTTTCTCAGTCTCTTGGGCCTCTGCGGCCCTCCAGTTTCTGCTTGTGGGAAGAAAGCCCCTTCTCTGGAGGATGTGTTTTTTTCCTGCTATAATCACAATTTTCTTGAACCAAATACCTTTTTTTCTTGGCAAAATTAAAGCCTTAGCATGTTGACATATGTCTTAGTTACTGTTCTCCACACTGAGACACACTATCTAACACCCATGAATTAAAGGAGGAAAGGTTTACTTTGGCTCAGAGTTTATAAAGGTTTCAGTCCATAGTCAGCTGATTCCAGGGCCAGGAAGCATGGGGCTTGACAGAGGAGAAACAGTCCATGGTAGGGTAGCATGGGGCTTGACAGAGAAACAGTCCAGGGCCAGGAAGCAAGGGGTTTGACAGAGGAGAAACAGTCCATGGCAGGGTAGGCAGGAAGCAGAGAGGAATCAAGGGAGGAACAAGGAGATATACTTTCAGGTCCCCAGTGACTCACGTCTTCCCACCAAACTTCACCTCCCAGTGTCACACCTAGCTATAAACCCATGAGTGGGCTAATCCAGTAGCACACACTCCTGATCCAGTCCCCTCCCCAAAGTCTCCCTGGTGAATATGTGAGGCTTTGGGAGATCTAGATATAAATCATAACAATGGAAAATACAAAAGAAAAATGAAGTATTTTCACTTAATGTAGAATTAAGTTCAAGTACAAGAGAATCAAATTATGTATCCATAAGAATGATATACTAATAATAAGGAACTGTGTTTGACAGCTTTTCGTCATTCTAGCAAATACTCATGGTAAGCAGCTGAGTAAAGAAGGGGTTTCTTTTGGTTCACAGTTTTAAATCCAGCCCCAAATTGAATGGATCTCTGGCTTTGGGCCTCTGATGTGGTGCTGGATGGTAATGTAGGAAGCTCATAGTTAAGCAGAACTGCTCACTTGATGGCCAGAAAGCAAAGGAGAGAAGAGAAACAGACTGGGGTTTAATTATCTCTGGGAAAGTTTACCTCAGGTGGCTTAAAGATTCCCACCTATTTCCCACCTCCTAAAGATTGTACCTCCTCCAGTAGTGGTGCCCTGGGGAACTAAGCAGTGTTCTTTTACCATTGTCCTCCCAAATGCGTGCCACCTCCCTTCACTTGCGGCACCTCGCTCCATTTTATACGCCTCGTAACCCCTGTTGCTGTGCAGGTTATTACTCATGTTCGGTATTCCCCTTGGTCTAACAGTGCTCCCCTTATGTCATACTAATCTTAACAGAACATGTAAAACCCAGTCTCATTCAGAAGAATGATGCTGCCTGGAAAGGACCACTTGTGCTTCTTTTCTCTCAGCTTCAAATTTTAATTTTTACCCGTATTCTCCACTAATGACATTTCAATTCTGTTCCTTAGCTTTCAATCTCTATTCTAAGTCCAGCCTTCTATTCATGTTAGATCATATCCATTTCTTAACCTCCTTGGAATTTTGATTCCTCCTATCTGTGTTAGACCATATCCATTTTTAAAAACTTCCTTGTAATTTTGTTTCCTAATTTAATTTCTTCTTCTGTTTGTATATATAACAGGTTCCTTACAACCAGCTCTTCAATCTTTTAAGTGGGCAGTTTTGGCTATTCCATGTTAAACCAAATAAAATCTATCAAAATTATCATAAAAATCCCAACTTAAAAATATATTGGCCATTGGAAATCATGGACTTTTTTCCCCTCGTTTACTCATAGACACCACCAAACTCTAATCTATATACATGACTTATGAGCATCACCTTCTGACCTGCTCAAACCTGGGCTTCAGAAGTCAGACTTTCCTACTATCTAATTAAAAGTGCCAGGTGCAGGCCCCAAAACAGAACCAAACATATTCTGTAGCAAAAGTGCCGAGCTGGGGATTTAGCTCAGCACTACAAGCTGATTTTGATCTCCGGTACCAAAAACAAACAAATAAACAAACAAAAAAGATGAAAGTGCCAAACTGCACGCAAAAGAAATACTGGAACTGAATTTTACAGAACCAGCCTCTTGCTGTTAGCACCTCCCTTGATCTCTGTTAGATGTTCACCCTGTCTCAGCGGCCTGTTTTTCCGTGTCATTGCCTGTGCTTAGCTGTGTCTGAGGCTCTGAGATCCTAGGAAGAACACACTTGTCCTCAGTGGATTCCTCTTCCCACAGGCCCTGGCTCATAATGACCCTGGCTGTCTCAGAGCCCAAAATGTGCTTGTGGAGTGTTGCCTGGTGTCCTGGCCTCCATCTCCTCCCGAGGCAGAGCTCAGCTGAGACTTTTGCGCAACAGCAGCAACCTTCTACTGATAAGATCTAGTGGTCTTATCTTTGTTTCTTGGTTCTTTTTGCCCCTGTACACACTTTGGGCTCTTAGCTGCTCCCTCCTGACCTGTGCCTTGCTGTGGACTCCATGACTTCCACACTTGTGGGGTTTTTGTTTTTGTTTCGGCTCCTTCACCATCAACTTGACCTCAGCTTGCGCACTGCCCTCCAGGTCCTATTCCCTCTGCTCCCTCCTCCCTCATCCACCCACTTCCTCTAGAAATCGCCCTTCATGTGTTGTGCTCCAGGGGATTTAGACTTGTGACTTTCCTTCCCATACTTTTCTGTTTCTCCGTGTATTCAGCCAAACCTTGACAAGTGTTTCCAGGACCTCACATTTCCCCAGATGGCCTCATTACCCAGTTCTCATTCAGACTCAGCTCTCCGTAAGTGTTCCAGTACCTTTTCAGGGATTCATAAGACTTCTAATCTCTCTCTCTCTCTCTGTTCCTGATAAATTTACTTCTTTACATAAATGTGTTGATTCCAGACCCCTTTCCTTAAAAATCAACAATGATTCAATGTCTGATGTCAAACTTTCTAAACGTCTTTTCAAAATTCCTGTACCCTAACATCCGTGTTCTCTACTGTGAGTATCCATGAGTCCGTCCACCGAGCCTCTGCCACTCTGGCTTCATTACAGTGCCTGGTTTGCTCTGACATGACCTGAACTCCACAGATTCCCCTGATGTTGTGCTGTTGGTGTCCTTGCTATTGTTTCAGCCTCAGGCTCAATGGCACCTTTTTACCAGACCTTTCCTAAGATGTTCTGCCTATCATTCTTTGAATTGTTAAAATGTCATTTACCATGAATTTTAAATCACAATTTTCATGCACGTGTAGTCTCTCAGTCCCTCAAAGCTTCTACCATGACCATCAAACTGACTGGAAATAATAAATGTCTCCTAACTGAATATTTATTTTGGAGTGTTGAAGGTCCTACCTTTCCAGAGGTGAGATGTGGGATAAATATATAAGCTTTATTATCATTTTTCAAAACCCCTCCTCCTTGCATTATGCTTATATCTATCTCATTTATGCTCTGAAAAATACCCTGGCTGTGCTTTGGCTTCCCTTTGCTTATGAACCTGGAACTTGGTGGTCTGCTCACGCTGTGACCTTTGCTTTCTGGAATGAATGGTTTTGCAGATGTCCTGAAAACAGTCCCCAGAACATTTGCTAATTAAGCCAGGGTTTATCTGGGGAATTTTCATTGTTGTTACATTCTCTCAATATAAGCTCCAGAAGCAAAGTAAACCCAAGCTGTCTTGCTCTAAAGTTCAAGTGCTACAAATTCAGCAATTGTGTCTGCCCTGGGAACATACTGAGCTGTGTAAGAGTTTCTGTTTATTTCCTTTTTGAATTTTCTTTACTTCTGTTCTACAATTTGCTGCTCTACACAGAATTCAAAACCCATTGTGGGGAATTACCATTGATCAAGACAGAAATTATTTTTGAGTAATCACTTCTATAATCCTCATGTAGTCTCCCACCCAGGCAAGATTCCAGTGTGACTTAGTTACTGCAAGTCCCTCATTGTTTTGTAGGGCTGCAGTTGCATTTCTACATATTTCCAATTGTCGGGGGACCCGCTTTGTGCTTTTAGGAAGTTTCTTCATGGACATGGCAACAAGCAAGTTCTTGGGAGGAGATAAGACAAAGCATTTGGCTGTGGGAATGATGTCTTAATGGTATTAATAGCTCCTCTCCGCCTCTTGTTCTTGCTCCTCCACCCCCTGTCCTTCTCCCACCTGGTTTCCAACTTTGATTTTAAGTTGTTTCTTTTACACCAAAGCAACCATTCTGGATAGGCAGATTGCTAATGAAGCATGTGAAATAATTAAGCACGTGGGAAGCCTACTCTGTTTTTGTAGATCTTACATTTAATTTTATGATTATTTTCTGTAGGGAAGGCATGAGCAGAGACCACTCAAGACTATGGGCTTGTATAAAGGCAATATAGCCTGGAATTTATTGTACCTGGTTGCAGGAAGACAGAGGGCAAAAAGGCCATCTGTAGGGAACAAAGAGAAGTGGGCTTTTTTTATAGGGCTTCAAAGAAGGTAAGGGACATTAGGTGGGAAGACCTTAGTAAAACATCAGTGGTAAAGTTGTCTGGAGGTCTCATGGCTCAGTGGACAAGGTTCTTGAGGCATCCAGTGTAAATGTTTGGGTGTCTTCAGATGTCTGGGTGTTTGCAAGAGTCTATGCTCCATCTTATCTTTTTTATGACATCAGTGTTTGTTCTTAACTTATGCTGAGTTAAGAACAATACCTCTGCTGGTAGACAGATGGGTTATTGGAAGAGTCATGTCCGAATGGAGCCTTACATTTTCTGTGATGAAAATCCCCGGCTTATCATAGGAAATTTCAAAGATACAGATAAGAGATAAATGAAATAATAAAAATACTCAGTATTCACATAATTCTCAATTCTCATAAATTCTCATGAATACCCATAGCTGTAATCATTATGTTGCATACATCTATTCCCAGATTTCTGTGTTCCCTCTCCAGGCAAGAATTAGAGCTACAGTTGTGAGTTAAGCTGTTCTGTGACATCTTTCTCCCACAGACAGCAGCAGGGACTAAACATTCTGTCCAATTGGTCTTCCTTATCTGTATCCTGGGGATGCCTGGAGCAGGTTACACAGTGAGCATGAGTCATGACTTTGTTGCTCTGGGACATGGATGTGATCTTGGGGTCATAGCACATATCATATTCAGCAGCTTCAACTATTGGAATTTTCACTACCATGCTGAGGCTTACAACCAAGTTCTCTGTGTTGTAAAGCGTCACCCAAGTAAGTCAACCTCCTGTATTTGGCAGAAGGTTAGATAAATTATGTTTTCTTCCCTGGGACAGGGAAGCCAACAAGTTGTTCTATGAGTGATGGAATCCTTCAATATCCATCACTTGATACTCAAAATCTTTTTAGCCAGACTTGAGCCTTTTTACATAAATTTTATTTTTTAACATTTCCATCTGTGTCTTAATGACCCATAACCTTTATTTCCTGAATTTTATGAGTGATTTATCCATCCTTAAAATAATGCTGGCAAGAATAGTTAAAATGTCAAAGTTTACTAGAGCAACACTGGATAGCAATGAAGGTTTTAGCATATTCTCCAGTGATGGAGAATATTTTCAGGTCAAATTAGAGTCAGTTTTTTCCTGGACAGATCATAGGTAAAATATTGTGTCCAATGCTGGACACTATTTTCAAGTAGGATGACAAAAGGTGAAAGTAACCAGGATGATAAACTATCTCAAAACTAAGAAATATTTGCAATAAGACTGGATGACTCTGAGCCGGAATTAGAAAAAAATATAGTGAAGGCATTCTAACTTTTTTCAAGGTGTCAATACTCTCTCTCTTTGTGCTGCATTGTTCCTGGGACATCAAAGAGAATGAAAACGTACTCAGTACCATGTACTCAGCCTAACCTAGGCTTGCTTCTTTACATGTATGCAATTCACTAAAATTGCACAGCAACTCTATAAGGCAAGTGTTGTTATATCTATTTTATAATTGAGAATCCTGAGACAGAATTTCAGAGACTTCTTCGAGGTAACATGCACAGATAAGGACAATGACCTCAACTGCAGTTTGGTTTCCATGGAAGGCGCCAGTGGTTTTGCACAGAAACAGTTCCTTGCCCTCCTCACTCCCATAGTTCTGGTGTCTCTGGACGCCATAGTGAATCCAGTCCCGCACAGTCTCTGGGTCTCTGGTCTCAGCAACTCAATCCGTGCATGTGGGATCCATTCATTACAGGATCATTAAAAGAGATACCTAGAACCCTTACTCTTTCTGGTGGGACTCTAAAGGGCTGGGATATAAGCCTTGAGCTGCTGGCAGACACCTTGTGGTCATGAGACAAAGAAAGGAATGTGAAAGAACTGCTCACACAAAGGAAAGCAGGACCTAACCGTGTTGGGCAAGCTGCCAAAATGTTTTTACATTTTGCTTTCACCATGTATGTAAGATGATCCCATTGTGATCCCATGTTAGAAAGGGGTAAAACAGAGTCCTTGATAACATCAGCTTCACAGTGCTGCTCCTAGCAGAGCCAAGATTCACTCAATGCCATGTCTGTTTTTATTCAGATTTTTAAAACATCAAAATAAAACTGAGTACCTGCAATTTATTTACCTTATCGAATCTGAGCCTTAATTATAGAATTTCATGGGCTGGGGGGATAAATTAATATACAACCAAATTCAGGCGAGGATGCAAATTTAAGTGACTCTTCAAAAAAGAGGATTGCAGAGGAAGAGGCCGCTTAGATCAACATTTTCTGTGGTTTTGCTGTTCCTCTTCCTCTGCAGCTGAGAGCCAAATAAAATGATTCATGATCTGTTTTGCATTGCCTCTTGCAGTGAGCTGCAGAGTGGTTGCCTTTGGATAATGATTCATTAGCAACTGCTTGAGCTCCCAAGGACAAACAACAGGTGTTGAACAGTTGCAGATTGTCTGGAAGTGGTGAGGAAGGGTGCTAATGGTTACAGTGATTTCTGAGCTGCTTTTCTAAATCACAGATCTTCAGTGAAGGGATTTCACACTAGAAAGAGTGGGTAATTGAACCAAAGGGAGGATGGGACCCTTCGCATTGTGCAAAATGATGTCTCTTTAGACCAAACTGTAAGACTTGCTTAATGGTTATGGACCTTTAACTACTAGCAAAAGGTATAAGTAATGGAGGTCATTATATAATAATTGAGAAGTCTTATTGATCTTTTCTTTCCATATGACACTGAAATCTAAATATCATTACTTTAGTAGCCTGTAATTTGTCATATTTTACCAAGTCTGAACTCTTTCCCTTAAAAAAAAATCAATATATTTTAATATTATGTGGAAGCAAGTATCCTCACTGACAGCTCATTCATCCAGAAGCTGTTACTTTTCCTGGCTCACTCCGCAGAGCTGTTAAGGCTGTTGAATTCATTTAAAAATACCAATAATTAAAAAAATAAAAATACCGATAATTTAATGGAATCTTAAAGATAACTGATGTTTAAACACATTGCTTTATTGTACATATATCTCTAGAAAAAACAGAAATACATTATGTGCAGATAATTGATTTACAACTGAAGTATGTAGTAGATAACCAAATTCTCATAAGCATGACATTTAAGTTTCCTTTCTTTCTGGAAAATCCCGTGCACTGGGCAGTCTGGTCAGTTCCGCAGTGGTGTGTGGAGTGTACCCACTTTTCTAAACTCCCGTTGTGACAATGAACAACCCTTGACAAGGCTGCTTCCATGATCCTAAACCTGGCCTCTCACTGGTGTTCCTTCTGTATTCCATTCTTCCTGCAGACTTCAGAGTGATGTTCTACACAATTACTACCTTATATCAAAACTTTAAATTCCTTCTGGGCTCCTTGTGACACTTGTGATAAAATCTGAAATCTCTTTATTCTTCTTCCAAGGTCTGGTAGGTCTTGCCTCTTCCCACCTCCCCAACCACACTTTCCTTCCCCACTGGCAGATGTTCCAGCCCTAATAGCTTTCTGTCTGCACTCCAGACACACCATGTTCATTAATGCCTTGAGGCCTTTGCATCTGCCTCCTCATCCATTTCAGGACTAGGTCATGACTTCCTGTATTTTCTTATGTATTGTTACTGGAATGCATGTTTCTGTTATTCAGCTTTCTGTCACAATAACAAATACCTGAGATAACTCACGAGACAAGTTTTATTTTAGCACATAGTTCTGGAGGTTTCAGTCTGTGATTGATTTGCTCTGCTGCTTTGTGCCTCTGGTGAGTTAGCTCATCACGCTGGGAGCTTGTGACAAAGTAAAACTGCTCACCTCATGGTGAGCCAGGAAGCAAAGAGAGAAGAAGTGAAGGGGAGGGAGTCCTGTTGTCTGCTTTAAGCAAACACCTGCCCCCAGGGACCCAAAGGGTTCCCAGGAGGATCCACATCCTGATGTCTCCCATAGTTCCAATGGCACGGTGCTGGGGACCAAGCCTTTCCCATATGGACTTTTGGGGGACACTTAAGGCTCAAATTATAACTCTTCCCTGATAATTTACAAGAGTGGCTGATATATGAGGCTCTCAATATGTGGTGAGCCAAAGAGTCTATTTCGGTTGGAAGGAAAACACTTGGAAATACAAAAAATAAAAGCATAATATATATGTGCATAATTTCTACTATACATAAGATTAATAAAAATGGTTTAAAAAGCCAATAGCCATAGTTCTGAGTTGGGATTTTTTTCTTTTTAATTTTTTGGGCTAAAACTTTTATTTTACAATCAATGCATTTATATGTGTTATGAAATGAATTATGGTAATTCAATACATGTATACAATGTGAAATGAGCAAATCAGTGTACTTGGCATTTTCATCTCCTCAAACATTTGTCGTTCCTATGTGTTGGAGAGTTTTGAACTCTTTTTTTTTCCTTCTTATTGTGAACTATGTAGGTTTTTAGACCATAGTTTAATTAATGATGTGCTATAGAACACGGGAATTAATTTTTCCTTTTAACCTAACTTTTAGCCTCAGAATTTTAACATTTATCTCTATTACAGTGAGAAAAACTGTGCAAAGAAACAAATCCTTGCAAGAAATTTATAAACAACTATTATGAATGACTTTTTCTGGGTAAATAATTATAGATGATTTTTTTTTAATTTTTTGGTATGGTTTTCAAATGCCTAACAATTTACACAGATAAATTTCATAACCAGTCAACAACCTTTTACTTAAAAGATTTTTATTAGCAACATTTTAAGAAAAACTACCTTAATTTAATGAACATGAAAATGTTACTTAGAATCAGGATTATCTAAAAATATTAGTGTCTGCTGACACAGTGGTACACGAAAGAGGGCTGCAGACTCTTGACCCTTGTCTCTGTGAGTGGTTAGATGGCTTCCTTTCCTCTTGAATCGCTGGCTTTTTATTGATGATGCAGTGTGACAGAAATGGTCCTGTGCCAGTCTGGAGCCCACAGGGAGCAAGACTGGAGTCTCTTCCACGGTGCGTTGGACCACAGAGGCTTCCATGGCCTGAGGAAGCCTAAACTAGTCGTCCACTGGCAACAGCTAGAGAGAAGGGAGAGTGCTCACCTGCACCCAGCTGTTGTAGCTTCTTATCATTCATTTCCCATGAGACCCCAGACATCATAGACCAGAGAGAGGCATTGCCTCAAATCTGGACCTAAAAATGAATACACTTTTATTCAAACTGTGTTCTGGGGTAGCACATTATGTAATATTAGATAATCACAACACACAACTTTGTACATATTTTCCAAACAGATGCATCTAGGAAATTTACTCTAAAGGGTACCTATTTTAATTGATTAACATACAATTAGAAAATCTTTTCTGTAGAACATGTGTTGCCCTGGTGCTTACCTTTTAAGTATCAGCTAAGTTAATAATTGCTTTACCCTAGAATAAAATAATGTTTTATTAACATAGAATAGCAACAAAATGCAGATGCCATACACTGTAATCCTTTGGATAAGGACGTATAAAATCGACATTTTAATCCATTATTTTACTAGTTAATAAAGAAATGAAAGAGGCATTAATTCATCTTGTTCTCTCTTTTTCTATATGAACATGTATGTAACTTGTGTCTGATAAGCTTAAAGAAAATAAAATATGATGGAAAGTTTCCAATAATTTTTATTAATAGATATATTCACATACTTGGTGAATTATTTAAATTAACCACATTTTTAAAGAAGACCAATTCTTTTAGCAGATGTTGAGGCATGAAATACACCTACACACATTTGAATAGACTATTTCTTTGTTTTTAAAACATGGTATTAAACTATTTTTGAGTCTTTGCTTTATTTCAGGTAGTCATGCTAGGTAACTTATATGACTTAGTAGGATTATGACTGAGTTATTATTAGTTCCACTATACAAACAAGAGGCCTGAAGAGGTGAAGGCCCTGCCATGCATAATGATAGAGTTGCCATATCAACTCAGTAATCTAACTACCATATGTATTTTTATAGAGTTATCTATAGTTGCTTAGCAGTGTGGCTATGTACTAGGAAATGCATCCTTTGGTGATTTTGTCATGTAAAAAATCACAAAGTATGCTTATAGAAAGCATTAGTGTCTGGCTTATTACACAGCTAGACAACATGCAATGTTCACCATCATATAAGCAAGCTATCACTTACTGAAATGCCGTTATGGCAATTGATACAACAGGAGTCCAGGGAAAGAAGGAAAAGGTAACGTACGGTGAAGTATTGGCATGGTTCACCCGACGCCATGAGACGTCCACTTGATGGAATCTACAAACCGTTTCAGGAGTGGGGTTAGGAAAGAGATCCCAGAGGGTCTCCTTGACTATACTGACATCTCTGTATAGACAAAGGGGAGACAGGAGAGGTTTTGAGACTTGTAAATTATTTAGTATTTATAGCCTTCCCTCCTTAGCCACCTAAGAAAGTTAGAAAATGTTCAAAACTTAAAATATTTTAAGTTACTTCTGAGTTAAGTACGAAGAATGAACAATGTGTTTTCTCTACCGATTAGTTGCGACACAACATATTTAATAAAGGAGGCACACGTAAGTAGACTAGAGAGAAATGAGCAGGGCAAGTGCAGAGAAGCTCAAAAAAAAAACATATAAAAAAGAATAATAGAGGACATCAGCTTCTGTGGGTAGAAATTAGAAACAGAAGTGTAAATGAAACCACAAGGAAGCCAAAAGAAATAGTAAAGATCAAAGAAGAAAGCAATGAAATATAAAACAGAGGAAAAAATACATGAGATCAAAGGCTGGCTGAGAAGTAAAAGTAGTAAACCTCTAGCAGGACTGACTGGGCGAAAAGATAGCAAAAGAAATAGAGATATTTAGACATAGAAATAAGGATGAGGTGGGGATAGAGGGAGAAAGGGAGGGAGGGAGGGAGGGAGGGAAGGAGAGAGAGAGAGAGAGAGAGAGAGAGAGAGAGAGAGGGAGAGGGAGAATACCAATGGGAAGACTGAAAGACGTAACATCAGCATAGATTCTACAGCTATTCAAAACATAAGGAAATATTATAAACAGTTGTTTGCCAGTAAACTCAATTTAGTAACTTTCATAAAAAGCACAAACTGCCAAAATTAGTTCAGTGAAGAAAACCTTATTTGTCTTATATTTATTATGAAAATGACATTTGTAACTAAAAACTTTCCTACAGGAGAAATAAATTTATTTACTTTTATTAGTGTATATCATACTGAATAGTGGGATCGTGTCTTTTCTTTCTTTCTTTTTTCTTTCTTTCCTTTTCCTCCTTTCTCTCCTCTCTTTTCCTTTCCTTCTTCCTCTCCTCTCTCCCGCTCCTTTCTAACCTCCATCCCCTACTTCTCCTCCTCCTTTCCCCTCTCTGTTCTTCCCTCCACTCCTCCCTCCCCTCTTTCTTATTGTGCATAGTGAGACTATGCAACCCAGGCCAGTCTCGAACTCACCATGCAGCCCAGGCTGGCCTCAAATTTAACCTGGGGGCAGTCCTCCAGCACCAGCCTCCAGAGCCTGGGATTACAGGCTCTGCCATCATGCCTAGCAAGACTGAATTACTGGTACTTAAAACAACATAAATGAATATCAAAATAATTCTACCAAGGAAAAGGCACCAGATAAAGACAACATAGTGACATTTGCCATTTATATATAACTCTTGAAATTGCAAACTAACAAGGTGAGAAAACCATTCCCTGGTTGCCTGGACATGAGAAGAGGGTAAGGAAGGTAGAAGCATCATAAAGGGTCAAGAAGACACTTGATGGTGATGAATACATCTAAGAACCCGATTGCAATAATGGCTTTACCTGTGAGCAGTTAGGTTCTGCCTTGCAAAAAAAGATCACGTTTTAACTTTAAACAAGCACAGTGTGCCATATATTACTTATGCCTTAATAAAACTTCTTAAAAGCTGAAAAAAGGAAAGAAGAAGAAGGAATAAGGAAAAAAGGGAAGAGAGAGAAAGCATATGCTCACATAACTTTTAGCCCTAGGTAGCTGGGTTGTTGCTTAATTCAAATTCTACGCTCTCATATCTAAACATTTCAAAAATATATTAGTCCTCTCTTAAACTGATGCAAAATAAAATTTCTAAAATGGGAACTCAATCTAATTTAGAATAATCTTTCTTGTGACTTTGTGATTATCTGTGGGGCCTTCTTAATATTTTTTTTAATGCATAGGAATGAAATTTAGTAAATGAATTTCTTAACTTTCTTTGGATAAAATATCCCAAGAAAAACATCATAATTATTAGATTTTTCTTCCTGGTGGCACTGTTAGATTTGTTTTTGTCTTTTATCTAAAATATTAAAATAAAATTACTATCCTTAATCATATAATGACTATAAACTGGTCTATGTCATTTCATTTTAAAGGAGTCACAACTATTCATAATGTCTGTGTTAACTACTTTCTTGAACATAATTTTGCAACTTTCTATCTAAAAAGTTAGGACATCAGGACGTCTTCATAGAAATAGCCATAGATTTCACATCACTAGTATGTCATAGCCAATACACATGGGATTGAGGGAATCTCTCAGCTGGGTTCTGATTACTGCATCATTTAGTATCTTCTAAGACTATGAGCCATATAGTGAACAATGACATTTTGATTAAATTGTAATTGTTTTGCCAGTTTTTTCTAATCCTGGTTGAAAAAGACTATCCTTTTATCCCTATTTTCCATCTTCCCTTCCTCATCTAGACAGAGTGAATTATGTGCCAAATCATACACAATTTTACACACTTTATATTTATAAATTGTTCTTCTGTGACAAAAGGTGCACGGCTGAACTTTACCACCCAGTGTGTAGGTTTTGAAGCTAATTAAAATCAGGTGGCTTCTGAATTAACTTGTGGGTCCCCACAGTGATGGAAATTGCTTCTTTCTAGTATTATTGACTGACAATGCAGGTGACAACTAGTTTGCATCCTTTGAACAACTTCATTAGTTTCCCATAATGCTGTTTCAGGTAAATACTCCACTATTTAATTAGCAGATTCTCTTTGGTGAGCTTCTGAACAATTATAAGACCTTTCTTTTTCCCTTTGTGCTCAGGACTCAAATGCTTTTTTCAGTCTGACTCATCTTCAATCAATAATTGTAAGCCTGACAGCTGCCATTAATAACTATTAAAGCCACTGCCTATGTTTTTTCATGATCTAAAAATAAGGCTCCATCAGTCTTGAAGATCAACTGACTGGACAGGAAAAGGTGTAAGCCTCTTTAATCCAAGTCATCAGGTTGACACCACTTAGTCTGAATGTTCCATGTCATTGCCTACTGAATTGAAGCAACAGGGATGTCTGGAAAATTTCTATACTGAACACACATGAGTATTACACTGACAATAACCTGGTGCAGAGGACATTCAATGTCAACCTATATTAAGACCCTACCAGGAGCTCAACTCTAGGGACACACTGGGTACTGAAAATGTAGTGTCTGCATTCATAGGATCCCCAGGAGAGGAGGAAGGCAGCTCTCAATCGTGTTACATGCTATTAATTTAACATTAGCATGAGACTCAGGGGAGTGAGACTCAGAGTGATGCGTGATTATTCCCAGGAGAGTCTTGAGGGGCTTCCTGTTCACTGCTTGTAAAAGGGAAGAGATGCAGGGAAGAGCATCAGTAGAGAGAGGACTTAAGGAGAGGACCACGGCAGATTTTTAAAAGCAGTTCTGTGTGTAAATATCTAGCAATATGCAGGCATATCTAAAGAAGATCTTAGGAAAGTTTTTCTTAGGAATTCTTTCCCTTAACACATACTTCAATATCTGTCTTAATTGTTCCTCAAGTTGTTTTGTAAAGGATTGGTATTTCTTTTGAAGTTTTGGAGTTGTTAGTATACACAGTTGGTGACCACTATTTGTAGCTTGCACATGGTCAAACTCCATCTGTAGGTTGAGAGTTTGTAGCCTTGGAATCAATAGTGTGGCACCTCTGCAGCCATCCTCAAACACACAGAGTGGGCAAAAGTCCTAGCTGCCCAGGGTGTGTCCGGCAAGCTAAGGATGCACATAGTGACACATTGCCTTCTTATTTCACTTTTCAGACTGTATATAAATGTCCTTCTCACCATCTGTTTATTGCCACATTTTTCACATTTTTTGTTCTTTTTCTTGGTGATGCTGTTGTTATACTGGCTTCCAAGCACAATGTTAACGTGCTGCTTGGAGTTGCTTAGTGCAAGGAGGCTGTGAGGCTGATATGGAGAAAAGACTTGAGTTGGAGAATCTTTGGTTAGGTCCAAGTTTTAGTGCTATTGTGTAGGGAGATCAGTCACACATGTGGGGCTAAAGCAAGGCCAGTCCCTGAGAACATGGGAACCCAAAGCAAGCCACGTAAATAAGCTGTTCAGCTCCCAAAAGGCACAATGCCCAGGCGAGCCAGGCAAAGAGGTGAGCTAGGTAGAGGGGTTGAATTGAAATCATCCTCCTGAATGTATAAATAAACATGCCGTGGTGATTGAGCAGTTCCTTTTCTCCCATCAGGAGAGAGGGCTCCATCTGGCCTCAGCTTTCATCTCTTTTCTTTATTTTCCCATCCTCTCACCATCCTTTCCCCTAGGAACTTCAAGAACTGCGTTGGTACATGGCACTATTGTCATGTGTAAGTTCAGTGTTAAGGAGGCAATGCTGTATATTAAATAAGGTATCTTTAAACATAAATATGTCAATTTATATATTGACTGGTTTACAAAAATGTATCCAGAAACTTGGAGAACCTTAGCTCTTGATTTCTGCTAGAACAATGGTTTAGTATTTGCTAAATCAGTACTTCTGGTGATTTTTTTTTTTTGAGAATAACTACTTCAAATAGCAAGAATCATTTATAACTTCTTGTTAAAGGCTTAGGATATTAAACAAAGCCAAGGTTCATAAAACAACAGTCACCATTGGTAATGGTGGTTAGGACTTAGGAATAAGGGGTGAATGAGTAGCGTTCTAATCGAAAGACTCAAGCTAGAATGAGGAGCTCTGGGTGCCCCAAGTGTCCCTCAGTCTGCTGAAGTGGATTCTCCTTTCTGCATGGTCCTGCTGATGGTGGAAGAGAAAGACTTGGGTATATTATCCTCCAGTCGAGGAGTCCCCAGGATGACTGGATTGGAAAGAAGTCGAATCGTTGTGATATTGGGTGTTGGGTCCCTGGCATTCTTAGGTGTGATCAGCACACTTGAGAAGTGGTGTAGTTTTGCATCATCGTCCTTGCAATGTGATGACAGTGTTTGTGGAACAGCCACACAGCAAAGCAAGAGATGTGACTGTTCTTTCTTCTCTGCTGACTGGTGATACAGACAGGGAAGAACTAGATTGAGATCAAATACCGATAATAGTACGTTTGCTATCAGGGCAAACATCTCAGTGGCAGTATTTATGATTGTAGCCAGGTAGAGAATGCTGAGTTTCTGTTTCTTCCCTGTTCATCGGAAAGAGCTATGTCAAAGCTTTGGTGGAAGGTTAAATATAGTTTTCAGTGGAAACTGTAACAGATTAGATAAAATGAATCATTTTTTGTATTCAAAATTTAAGGCTCTTCCCCATTAGTAGCCAGATCAGGAGATACACTGGGGTTTTCTCTGGATGGGAAAATGATATGGTGGAAAATCAGGTATTTGGAAATGAATGATGAATGAGAATGCCAAGGAGAAAGACGGGAAGAGCATGTGAACTGGGGAGCAATATAGGACCAATTAGAAGGTGGACAGGATGAGAGATTTCCTCTCACCATCATATTTATAATAATTTGTAAGGAGGGAGAAACATTTTAGGTGATTTTAAAGAAACTTTTATTATGGGATCACTTGTGCAAGTTAGATTGCCCCATTGAAATCACACTAAGGATCTATGAATTATAAGATGTTTCAGAATGATCTATGTGTTTTGAAAATAGTAAAATTGAGATTAACCAACAAGGTACATACAGAGTGGGGACAGTTTCTGTCTCTCTCTCAATATATGCGTGAATGTCTGTCTTGTTATCTGATTTTATCCCAAAGTACTCATGAAATTAATACAAGCAGAGAGAAGACAAATATTTGTGTTCATTCAAGGGTGGACACTTACAGAGGACTGGAAAAATTGACAACTTGGCAGGATGACTTGGTATATTTATACAAGTGTGCAGTGCGGCAGGCTGTAGGGTCTAAATTGTTTTAGACTGGTTTTGATTCTAGGGCAGTGAGAAACGGAGAAACATGATAAAAATGGATATTCCAATAAACCTGATGGAAATGAATAACAATGTGCAGAAAGTTCCACTATGAAAAGAATGATTCATTGCAGCAACGTGGATGGAATTGGAAGGCATTTTATGAAATGAAATAAACCAGACACATGAAGAAAAGTACCTAATATTTCTCCTCATATTTGGAAGCTAAAAAATTTCCAGCTGAAAGTATCGTGGTGATTACTAGAGGTTGTGCAGAGTGTTTTGGGGATGAGGGTATGGGGTAGATAAAAAAGATTAGTTTTGACCTGTACATGCTATATGCATCTATGAGTATTACACTGGACCCCATTATTTTATACAATTAATATATGTTAATAAAAAATGTAAAAGTAGATAAAAGCAAACTTTTTTTTAAAAAGGCAGAGAAACCCACTAGTGCACTTGCTATTTATTCCCCATGTGATGATCTCTGCCATGTTATGCTGCAGCATTCAGGACCTCACCAGATGCTGGTGCCAGGCTCTTGGACTACCCAGCCTCCAGAACCATGAGCCAAATAAACTTTTATATTTTATAAATTAAAAAATGATTGATGGTCCCAGAAATATAATAAGTATTGGGGAAGCTAGAAATTAATCTGTTATAGGGTGTGATTTCCTTTATATTGGTGTTGGTAATGGTCGCTGATGTTTTGAAGTATGTCCATAGAAATCTTTTCCAAGGAATAGCAGGTGGCAGATGTGATCCTGGTCAATTCTGAGGCTGGGTTATCCCAGCTAGAAACTTAGAAACCAGCTACCGTATTGTGAGAAAACCCATGCTGGATGGAAGGGGCACATTGAGGAAGATGGCTTTACTTAGGGTTCAGGTCACCTGCTAAGGCAGGTAAGTGAATGAGCTCTCCTCAGATTCCAACCATCAGCTTCAAAGGGAGCAGCTGTCTCCACCTCTCCCTAAATTACAGATTCAGGGGAAAAACAAGTGGTACGATAGGTCAACAAGTTTTAAGATGATTTTTACAGAACAGTAAATAACTAGAAGAGGTGAATGCTTCATTGATATGGTCTACAGTTTGCTTCCCTTTAGCAGGGGTGGAAAGAAAATGGGTTATACAAAAGTACTTGAAAGTTTGAATTTATAGGAAAGTAAAAAGGAGAAAAGGAGAGCAGCTCTGTTGGATGTGTTTATGTCATTGTGAGGCTGGAGAGGAGCCTGAGTAGAATGCAGTGGAGAGGAGTTAACACAAATGGTTTTAGGTTTCAAGAAAAATTATAAAATTTTAGAATAAATTCTTTGAGGAACAAGAAAACACTTGATCAAAGTGATTAGCACATAATATTAAAATATCAGTGAAGTTTCAAATTATTTGTTTATAACGTGGCTATTTTCAGCATGACTAACCTTTTTCCCTAGTAGGAAGAGGGTATTACATATTTTGCAAGATGGATTTGGTGGAAAATAAAGGGAGTTTTGAAACAGTATGATTAATATCAGGAGTCAAATGAACAGCTAGAGTCCAAGAGAGGTAGACAACAAGCAAGGCTTAGGAGAAGCTGATTACCCAGGAAATTAGAGAAAGATTGAGGAATTAGAGACATATTTAAGAACAAATTTACTCTGAGAGAATAGAAGAAACCAAAAAGTCCTGGTTGGATAAGAAATTTCTAAGATTAAGATTTCAAAGATGGAACAATGTTTTAGTGTAGCATATCATACAAAAAAGCAGAAAGAGTAAGCTGAAAGTAGTGGAGAAGTTAAGAAGCTGCTAGAAGCTGTTAGGTTATGAAGACTTGTGGGGTTTTGTGTAGTGTTTGGAGTTACAGTGGGTTTAGGAATTGGAGGAAATGGAAGAATGTAAATTAGAATAAGCCATTCCAGAAACCCCTAAAAACTGTTGTATGTCAATGCTGAAAATGGTAGCATCTATGTGTGCATGGGCTTGAAGACTTGAGAGTTTAGTGGAGGAAAATTGCTAAGGTCCAATGCCCTTTTCTTCCTGGGCTTGGGGTTGGGACATTGTCATTCCACTTGAGAAGGTTGGAAAGACATAGGGAGTCACCAGGAAATGCTGCGTTAGTTAAATTCAAGAGAGAAATTGGTTTTGGAAAAGACCAAGGCCATATAAAAATGTCTTTAAAATATGCCAGGAGTCCTTGAGATTACTTATAGGTCTGGAAGATAAAAATGAAGTGTGGGAATATGTTTTCCCTGTTTTACTAGGATCTGGTGAGAGGAAAAAAGTTAGGAAGACTAAAACCCAGGGTAGGGAAAGGGCAAACACCAATCCTATGTGTGGTGGTAAAGCTGAATTACCAAAGGGGATAGTAGTTCAAAAAATAAATGAATAATCAGAACCTGTGTCTAAACATCTAATTATTACAGGTGACAGAGTTCAGTGGAAAGGCCATCCAGGTTCAGGACACACATCATCTCTCTGTTGCTAAGCTGTTTATCTCTATCTTCCTATTGCAAATCCCACAAGGGCAGGAATCATGTCTGTTGTATTCACTATTGCAGCTGAGCACAGTGCCCAGGACACAGGAAATACTTAGGCAAGTGCTTATTAAATAATTCAACTTATAATAATCTTAAATATATTGACTTTTGTTGAGTGTATATGGTGTGTCAAAAAATGGCACCAAGCAGTAGCTTACGTAATTGTACTATTTAATGTACAGATCTAGAGACAACATCATTACAATCTAGATTATGACATGGAGAGGTTAAACAATGCAGGCATAAAAATGGTGTGAGACAGGGATTGAACTGAAAATCAGAGCTGACTCCAAATTGTATGCTTCAAACCACTACTCACTGTTGTGCTTTGGGTGTGAATTATAACCCATGTGTAGAGAATAGAAGGGAGGGAAGAAAAGTGGGTCACTAAGAGTTATAGGGGTGGATGCTCATATGTTCTTAGGTACAAAGGATGATCCAACTTGATGATATCTCACTATGGTTTGGATTTGCATCTCTCTGATGACTAGTGATATTTAGTATATTTTTATGCAATTGTTGGCCATTTGTATATCTTTTGAGAAATACCATTTACACAAGATTATTTTTTATTAAGAGTTTACACTTGAATAAAAATAAAAATATATCTGCTTGATATGCTCTGCAGACATGCCTATCTCTGCAGATCCTGAAATTCATTATATAGTTCCAGCCCCCAGTCTTGATCCATCTTTGGCTTTTAAGGATTTTTCTGTTTTAACCATCCATGCACGGCCCTTTCTAGCCAATGCCTGCTTCCCAAGGTGGATGTCGGTGGACAGCCCACTCCCTCTCATGGGTGGAGCTGGCTCCCCGTGGAGCATGGTTTCCTGGTCATTTCAGAGTCACTGGTGGCCACCAGTTGGGAAACCCCTGAACCACTCTCAGCAACATTACCCACGGCTTCCTGAACAGAAATGGAGACCTGGAATGAGTGCGTGGCCTATTTCAGAACGCATGAGAGATTTGCTGCCAGCAACAAACTAGGTTAACAAACTTTACCATTCATGCTTTCCTGTTTTATGATGCTGGCAAGAATGGTAATTTCAAGAAAGCATTGAATTCATTTTAGTTTTCTTTATTTTATATGCTTCTCCACTTTTATCTTCTTCCCATTTTGCTTTCCCTCCAAATCTATTCTACTATAGCCTCTATGAGGTATTATCCAGAAATAAACCTATTTTATTAGCTATATACTGTGCTTTTCAACCCATTGGTAAAAGGGAAAGTAGAGGCTCCCCTGCCATGGTGCTCCGTCATCTTATTCTCACATATGTTGTTCTTCTTATTTGCCATGGTCCACATGTCACAGCACCTCTTAGCATGTGATGATGGCTTTTGGATGCTATTATTCTTCCTGTTTCAGTGGGATTATTTGAGGTAGACCTTTGGAGGCCACCATGGTCTAGACTGGGAGCCATTTCACACTGATTTAGTGTGCTCTGGCCCTCCCAGGTTCCCTTTAAACCCTGGAGATGCAGTCTTGTCCTCAACATTGATAGATGGGAAAAAATTTACAAAACTTACAGAAGTACACAATTTCTGGTCATAAGTAACACAGAAACAAAATAACTGTCATTTAGAGGTGATGTTTAATATAGGGAGCAGACAAAAGGTGCATATAAGAGGATATTGGCCTCTTTTTAAAGCTCTTATATTTTAGACACATCACAAGCCTTTAATTTTTGCGTCTTACTTTCAAAAATTATTGCTATTAAACATAGATACACTTGAATTTCACTTTTCTACCCTTAAATGTGTGAAGTAATTTCCAAATATGAGTCATTTTATATCATATATTAGGGGCACAAAACAGAATAAATATAAATTTAAATCTATATAAATTATTTCAGTATATTTTAGTGAATTGGTAGATGTAAAATGATAACACAATAAAATTCTAACAAATCTACTTTCTGATACTATAAATTTTGTTTAGTTATTTTATATAAAATAAGGAAGTCATACTAAAGAGGTGCCTTTGCTACCACAGATTTTCAAGGTTTGGTGATATACAGTGAATGGTGTGCTTCTGATTTTATAACAAAATAAAAAACCTTCATACTTCAATTGAGAGGTTTATTTCTAGTTCTGAGGTTAAAAGATAGTTATATAATTAATGATCTTCTATAACCTCATTTTCATTATTTAGAAGATGAAAGAACAAGACTATGAATTTTCTCACACATTTGGCACTAAAATAAAAAACACTTTAATAAAAAATAGACAACGATGTTTGAATCCATGTATGAAGAGTTGTTCTTAGGAAATTATTTGTTTGCATATATTCATGTCTGACTACTGTGTAAACTTAACCAGCACAAGATCCTGATACTTCATCTTAGAATGCCAGTCATGGATATGATGTCTATTGTATCTAATTGTCCTAAAAGTGGGATAATTAATATCAGTTCCAGAAAATTAAACTAGAAAATAATAGTTGTTATGTTTTTCTAAAATTCTAAGATTTTTATTTTTTTAAAGAACTATGAAGGCAACACACACACATACACACACACATGCACATGTTTGAACTTTAATAAGGAAGACTTGCAGGATAATGTGAGAAATTTCAGATGGCAATTAATAAGTTAAACTTTAAAGCCTGTGACATTATAAGTGGTGCAAATATTCAATTAAAGCTGTAAAACTCAAATTATAAGATTTGTGTAATTTATCTAAAGTAGCAGTGTCTTCTAACTTGATACAAATTCTACTAAAATTATTAGTGAGCTAGATTTTTAAAACAATTTGGCAAGATAGTTTCTAGCTTGCTAATTGGGTTCTACAATTTAAAAGTACACTTTTACATGAAATAGAAAAACTTGACAACTTTCCAAATATTTGAAAAACAAAGCTCAATATTTGCTCATTTAGTCATTCTCTTCTTCTTGTCCCTGTGTCATTATAGCTTTCTTGTATTTAAGATATGTAGGTCATAATGAAAATAAGCACTAAATTTTTTCTTACAAAAATTTACTTTGCATTTATTCAAATTAAGTTGTTTCTTCATTAATTTATGTTGCTCATCTTAATACTTCAAGGCTATTGAAGTATACACAATATATGATCTACTCTTTTGAGAAGTGGAAACATTGATAGAATTATGTGTGTGGGAATATATGTCCCATTACTTTAGGACTAATGCAGAATTTAGTATTGCTATCTTTTCAGCCTTCAATTTATGTTATCATTTCCAAAGATCAGCATGCATTTATTATGTATGGATCTTCCGTACTAACTCTGAGATGATTCTCAGCAAATATTTTTATCTTGTACTTTGTTTAGTGAGCTTATTTTCTTTAATGGGTATTATATATTCTATGCCCATTAAGAAATTTTATTTAGTATATGGCAACCAGCCATATCTACTATTTTTCCATACTTTATTAAGGTTTCACTAGTTTTTCCAAATGTCCTACTTCCATTTTACATGCCATCTGGAATGTCATACTATATTTTGCCACCTTGTTTGTTAGCCATCTCTGAGTTACGGCGGTTTTTGTTTTTGGTGATCTTGATATTTTTGAGGAATACTGATCAGATATTTGGTATAATATCCTTCTGATGGTATTTGTCATTTTTTGTTTTTGCTAGATGAGAGTTATGGGATTTTGGGATGGAAGATCATAGGCGTAAAGTGCCAATTTCAGCGTGTCTTATCAAGGTTGCATGCTATCAATATGACTCCACTGGTCATGTTGCCTTTCATCATTTGGAGAAGGTATTGTTTCCAGGTTTCTTCACTGTAGTATTTTGCCTCTCCATTGGAAATTAAACTTTTTTGGAAGTGAGCCATTAAGTATAGCTGAGATTCATAGTGAGAGAGGAAGTTTCACAACCTTGATGCAGAGTATCTACAAAAATTATTATAAATTTTCCAATGGGAAATTTTTCTTTTTTGTTTATATTTTTTACCCAATATTTATATCAGTATGGACTCATGTATATTTATTCTATGCCTTAAGTTATAATACATTACTATACTATTGATTCTGTTGCTCAAATTTTTCCTTCTTTGACTATAGCTCTTTGGTAGCTCTTTGTGTGTGTATGTATTTCTTCCTGGCACAACAAGGTGCTTTAGATTCCCTTGGCATACTCTCTGCCCATTGCTAGAATCAGCCATTTCTCCAAGGGTCATTAGTTCTGTTTATTAAGAAAATTTTAAAGAAGCTAAGATCAAGGAATTGGATGAGGTGCTCATTGTTGACAAGGTATCCTGAAAGGACTGAAATACTAATTTTCTACTTTCATTTCCAGGCTACTTTCTCCTTTCTCAAGTTAGTCTTCTTGAGCCATACTCCTCTTCAACTTCCACTTGTGATTTTTAGTCTTTTAATATTTATTTTGGGCTCTTATTTTCTTCAAAAAGATTTGCTTATCTATGACATTGAATTTTTTCTAGTGCCTCCTATTCATAATAACTTACGGTTCTATTGATTTATTTATTCTTGGAAACACACAAGATATAACAACTTTGTACAATTTGTTATCTAAACCTAAGAAAATGTCAGGTCAGAATTAAATGAAGAAATGGTACTTAGTATTATATAATTTATTTCTTTTGGCCACCAACAAAGCCCTAATGAGAAATTTTTTTAAAAAGGTAGATAAATTTCTGCAGTGGTATGAACATGATATTGTTGTATGGGTGAAACCAGTAATAAAAGCATTTTTTAAAAATAAAAATTCTGTCTTTGAAGAAACAAAACCATTCTGAGGTGATACAACTTCAAAACATCAAAGCATAAAATAACAGAATAAAAATGAAACGAGACTTTTGGTTCTAGTATGGGCACGTAAAGCTGTGTTTGCCTCTGGCTCCACTTGGGAGTCATTCAAAAACAATAAGGATAGGCCAGGTGTGGCTGTGCACACATGCAATCCCAGCATCCAGGAGGCTGAAGCAGGAGGAGCACCATGAATTTGAGGCCAGCTTGGATTACACAGTGAGTTCAAGGTCAGCCTTAGTTACATAGCAAGTCCCTGTTGCAAAAAACATTACAAACAAAAGAAATAGATACTCATGTTCTTCCCCTTGTCTGTAACCCTGTAATCCCAAAATATTTTAAATGTAGATTAATAGTCATAGACAGGCTGAACTTGCTTAACAGAGAAAGAAATTTAAAGCTGGCTAATAAAGCAAAACCTAGCCCTATGCTTAATAGAGGAGTCAAACTTGAAACAATGTTTCAAATTTACTAAAAATAAAGAGATGGGAAAAACAAATGGCAGGAGGGGAAGGGCTATAGTAACAGCAAGATCAAGGTCAAACCCAGGAGTCCCAATCTTTCTGTTATATTAAACTTTGTTCTGGAATTACTGACCAATGAAATTAGATGAAGGAAAGCAATGAGGGTGTGAGAGCTCAAAGACAGAGAAAGAAACCTTTCAAATAGCATATCAAAATACCTTTATAACCAATGGAAATCAGTGAGAAATCCAAGCAATGAAAGAATTCAGCAAAGGTGAAAATTAACAAAAACAAAATCAATAGCCCATGTTGTACCATCCATGATTGATGGATTCCACTCACATGGGACTCTGCCAGACTTAACGTGGTGCCTGCCCAACCTGACAGCGCGTCCCTCTAATACTAACTTCGGTGTTCTTCCATGCCCAAGAGAAACTGCCTGCTCTTCTTTTGCACACGTGCCAAAGATCCTCCAATCCTCTTGTGATACTGCTATCCAGTCTTCACCCGCAACCCATCTCCATAAAAGCCATTCCCCAGTTTCCCATTTGAGGGTCTTTGCAGCCCTCCTGCACCAGCAGTAAAAGATTTTTCTTACCTCTGTCTGTGTCTCACAACCAGGCCAAAAAAATCTAACAACGATGAAGTGCATTGAATCTGAGGGAGCAAGAATTCCCTCACTGGAAACAATAGACTTAGGCAATGGCGGGAGGCAAGAAGAGACACGTTTGTATGTGTATGTGTATATGTGTATAGAAGCATATGTGCATGTTTATTTGCATATATATATATATATGTGTGTGTGTGTGTGTGTGTGTGTGTGTGTGTATTTCTCAAAGCCATCCACTGAAGGACCAAGAAACAAAGACATCAGGCACTTGGTGCCAGACCTTGACCTCTGAATCCATCCTACACTTAGGAAAAATTAGAAGTATTCAGGAGAAAGATGATTCTGGGATTGTAATTGGAGAGTTACAAGATGGCCCTGGAACATCTTTTTAAGTCAAAAAATAAGGAAGTACTCAAAGAATAAAATGTACGAAAGTATATTGCAAAGACAGGAGTCAGTGTGAAGGGTCTCCTACTGGCCAACTTTGGGGCCACTTGAGTACTAAAATATAAGCCACTGGAAAAGTGAGTGAATGAATCCAAACATATAGCAAACAGATACATAAGTAATTGGAGGAAAAGGGAAAGTTGCTTATAGTAGGACATTGAGGGTCTACTGGCAAATGGGGAGAGAGTGCTGGAGATGGAAAACTCATCCCTTGGCAGTTATGGTAGCAAAGATTGGCTCAGGGGACATCACTGATGATGCTAAGTGGGTTGTTTATTAGTTGCAAAGGAGAAAATAAGTAATTATACAGTAAATTACATGGACAATGCCTTCTCTAGGCAACCAGCATTGTCTAGCAGACTCAGATGGACCTTTGGATCTTGATGTATAATATCTTGAGAAGTACTGTGCAGCATCACCTGTGAAGAATTCTGATGCAACCTCCATCTCATAATAAGCAGATACCAGACTGGTACCAAATTAGGAGTAGTCAATGAAAAAAATATGATAACTTTATTTTCCACAATTTTCTAATGTCATAAAAGATAAAGAACCTCTGTAGAAGTCTGAAAATGTCCTTGATTAAAGAGAACTGAATGTAAATGACAGCTGAGTATCACACCTAATCCTAGACTGGAAGGAACAATTATTTTATAACACGCATAACTAGCGCAGCTGGTAAAATTAGAATTTATGCATTAGGTTAGAAAAGCCATTGTGCTAATATAAATTGGAGAAATTGATAATTGAACTGTAATGATGAAAGCGAATCCTGCTGTTCTTAAGAACACACTGAAACTATGGCCAAGATAATATGTTCACTTAAACTCCAATGATTCAGAAAAAAATTAAGCATATATATTGCTTTGGATTTTGGAAAGGACATGTGATTAAGAATTGCTTTTGAAAACTTGTTCATAATGGCTTTATTGGTAGACTAATATTAGGTAAAGTTTTATAAACTTTTCATCAATAATTTATAATCTTCAGTTTTTGGAAATCTATCTTAGAGATGTCATTTATGTTCTATTTTTTTTAACTGTTGTGGATTACTGTGTATCTTTGCTGATATTTTTGCCATTACAATCTATCAATTTCTGGAAGTGGCATTTTGAAATGTCCTCTATGACAGAACATTTGTGAATTTCTCTTGTTCTAAAAATGCTGGATATGGGAGCTTTGACATCAGATGAGCACAAATGCAGGAGTATTACATGGTCCAAATAAATTCTTTTTTAAAAAAAATATTGAATAACTCTCATTAACTGTAGTAATACAATTTGCCTAGACTCTTTTTTTCTGGTATTTATATAAGTTACTCAGTTATGGTTTTGTTCTGCTTCATGTGAACAACATAAATGTGTATGTATTACCCAGAGTACCTTTTAATTTAGTGAGTGTTACACCTGTTTACACATTTACTATTCATTATAAATCTACAATAGATTATATTAGGTTTCATTTCTGCTATAATTTGTAACTTTCTTTTTTTCTGATTTTTATAGTTTTGTTTCATCTTCTCCCTTTTACTTTTCTGTTGACTCAAAGTGCATTTCTATCCAAAGCCCATTCTGTTTTATTCTTTTAATTGTTATCCTAATGCTTTAAATATGCATGTTTTGCTTAGGCCATATTTTTAGATGCTACTTTTGACTATTTCTCAATTAATACAATGGCCCCAGTCTAACTACCAGTTTGCTAGCTAATGTCCAAGAATGTGTGTGATATGATTATCAGGGAAATTGGAATTGCCAAACTGGCTCGAAGAACCTGTTGTTAGATCCACTGACGGATTATGATACCAGGGATTTTGTGGGAGAAGAGGCAAACCGATGTCTGAAATCACCTATTTAAGGTTCTCTCTGTGGTTGAAGATTTTTCTCCCTGTTAAGTGAGATATAATATCCACATTTGTGTGTTTAAGGAGTCACTTCATTCCCAACTAAATATGGCAGCAATCTATCGCCAAAGCTTTTGAAACTGTCTTAAGGCAAAATCAAGCAATATAAACTACGGGAATGTGGGTGTCAGCTTGAGAGACCTGGAGACACCACCAGGGAGAGGGACAGAATCAGGAAGTGGGCACCCACAGGGAGCACCCCTGCTTTGCCTAAGCATCCAAGCCATCACACTTTGTCCCAGTACTTTACCTGGAGAGCTTACAGTCCAAGGCCTAAGGAAAAATGAAAATTTAAGGGGCAGTTAATGTTTCCTTGACTTAGCACCAACTGAGGAATTTCAGTGAGTTAAATTTTTGTTGCCTCCGTGGAATCCAACTGACAGGAAGATGTGGCCAGCAGTTTGGGGCTAGTTCATGGGTTCCTCTTTTGCTCAGTTGTTCTGAAAATGGATGTGGAGGAAATGTGAGACGATAGGAGCAACTAGAAAATAAGAACATCATCTAGTGGAGAAGACAAAAAAAGAAAGTAAATTTTATAATGTTACCACCACGTTTGCTGAAGCCTTCACAGCAGCTGCTTGCGTTTATCTTCATCTCCAAGGTAGACACTACCTATGTGAGAATTGAGACGCCCGCCACGTGTAGGAAGAAGTCAACAGACGCCATCCCATGCAATAGGCAAGGGGTTTTATTGTCCAAGCATGCGTGGGGCCCACTGAACACGCAGGAACAGAGAGCCACGAGACATGCCGGAGCAGGGCTTTTAAAACTACAGGACAAAGGAAGGCAGGGCTTTGGCAAGCGGGGTTACAGAAACAGAAGGCATTGGTTAGTTTAAATGGCTTTCTACATTCATTGGAGGTTGTGACTATAGGGTGGTCTAGAGTCGGGCGGCGGAGGGTGTTTCCTAATATGGGCAGTAGATGCTCAGGGAAGGTACATTTTATAAATTCCTTAAACACCGGATGGGGTTGTTTCTACCTTGCAACCCAGGTTTTCTAGTCAGCTTTATCCTTGTCTGAATTTAACCTAGGCAGCTTTAACTATAATGGCTCAATTCCCGGAATATTGGGAGGAGATGAGCGGCATGGAGCAGCGCAGACCATGCACTGTTAATAAGAGAAAATTTCTCTTACACCTAGAGATGATCTTTATGGAATAAGCAGAGGATATTTTGTGTGATTGGCATTATGACTTATACTTGTTTCACTTTTACTTAGAACAATACTGAGAAAGATAAGTTATGTATGAATAGAGGCATTTAGATTTCTGGTAGAAGCTTTGATAAATCATACTGCATAAACTAGAAGGGAGTGGGCTTTGTTATAGGCAACTGGAAATAAAATCAATTTTGGTGCTTTTATCTTGATTATATAAAAATAGTTGCATTTTTTACATGAGAGAGATAATAAAGTTTAATATGCAAGAGGTTTGTGATAATGAATAGGCAAATGGGATGAGAACTGTGGGGCTGAGCTGGAGATGGGGTTCAGTGGAAAGTCACTTGCTTAGCATGTGCATGGTCCTAGGTTCAATTCCCAGCACTGCAACAAAAGAAAAATCAGGCCCTCAAATTCACAATCCAAAAATGGGCATCTCAAATGAATGCACACTTCTAAGATGAAGAAGTACAAATGGCAAATAAACATATGAAAAAAATGTTCAACATCATTGGTCATTCAAGAGATGCAAATTAAAACAACAGTGAGATTCCATTTAACTCCAGAAAGAATGGCTACCATTAAGAAATCAACTGATAACAAATGCTGGAGGTGGTATTGATGGGAGTGTAAACTGGTGCAACCACTGTGGAAAGCAGTGTGGACATTCCACAAAATACTATTATTAGAGGATATATATATATATATATATATATGAATGATAGCAAAAATAATTATACTACTAATTTCTTTTTTTCTAATTTCCGTTAGTACATTGGAAAGAATAGTTTGTGTTTATATTGTTTGAGCAAATACTCTGACAATAATACTCAATATATGAATCACTGTTAGAGCAAATACTCTGACAATAATACTCAATATATGAATCACTGTTAATCCCCTATTAGCTTGTTTTGAAATTCTGTATCATTGTTTTTTATTGTTTTTTCTCTTTAAAATAAAAGAAAATAAAATTAAAAATAAGCAAAACCCCAGAAAATCTAGAATGAAAATAATGCTACTAATTAAAAAACAAACAAAAAAAGAAGTAACAAAAGCAAAAGAAACTGTGGGGTAATACGCCATCCCAGAAAATCATAAATACCACTACTGATTTTTTTCATACATTTACAGAAATGCCAATGAGATATTATCTTACATTCATTAGGACACTTATTATCAAATAGAAGATAAATAACAAGTGTGGGTGATGGTGAAGAGAAAAACGAACACTTGTTCACTGTTGGTGGGGATGTAGATTGGTAGAACCATTCCAAATAACAGTAAGGAGGTCTTCAACAAATTAAAAGTAGGATTCTAATATTATTCAGCAACCCTACTGCTGGGTACATGCCAAAAGAAAATGAAATCAGCACCTTGTTGAGATACTCATGCTTCTACTTTCCTTAAAACATTATTCATAATAGTTGTGGTGTAGAGACAACCAAAGTGTCCATCAGTGGCTCAATAGATAAAGAATGTGTGGTGTGTATGCATAAAGGGATACTGTTCAGCCTTAAAAAAGAAGGAAATCTCATCATTTGTGACAAAGTGTATGAACCAGGAAGACATTTTGCTAAGTGAAATTAAATCAGGTACAGAAAGACCAAGGAAAATATTATATGATCTTGCATATAGACTCTAAAAATAGCAAATAAAGAGAATCAGAGTAAAATGGTAGCTACCTGGAACATGGATTAGAGGACATGGAAAGATGTTGGTCAAAATATAAGAATGTACAATTATGTATAATAAGGCTAGAGATCCAATGTACAACATGAAGAGTGTAGTTAAGAATTTTATTTTATGTGGAAAATTTGCTGATAGAGTATGTTTTAGGTGCTCTTTCCTCATAAAAGTTAACTATGTGAAGTTAATGATGTGATAAATATTTTAATTTGTTTAGCTATAATATTTAGCTATAAAATATTTTGTTTAGCTATAATAATTTTACTGTGTACCTTAATACATATACAATAATATAAACACAGTTAATTTTGTTGTACAATTATTGTGTTTGTTTTCCCTCTCTTGCACTGCATTTTTGCTGATTTTTTTCTATTGACATGCTTTGATTCCTCTTTTGTGTAAATTTTATACTGTGTGTGTGCATATGTGTGGTTTCCTTGGGGCTTATATAATAGATCTTGTTTGTAAATTTAAAATAGGGTATTTTAGACTTACAATAGATCGAGATCAATCAAATTACAATAATTCTACACTTCATTTTCCCCTCTACATTCTGTTATTATCATGATTTATACTAACCCATTTTATATATCTTTAAGCATATTTTATAGTTATTCTATGTTATTTAAACATTTAGACCCGAACCAAAAGTGATTTATCCACTGCCATTACAGTAGCACAGTATTCTGTATTCATGTGTACTCTTACTTGTATTTATGAGGTTTATATTTTTGTTTGTTATTATGTTGCTATCTAGTGTCCTTTCATTTCAACTCAAGATCTTTTCAACATTTCTTGTAAGGCAAGTCTAGAAGCATAAACTCCCTTAGCTTTTGTCTGTCTGGGAATGTCTGGCTCATTTTCCTTTTTGGAGGATGCTCTTTCTAGGCATAGGATTCTTTGTTGGCAGTGTTGTTTTTTTCTGCATTTGCATATATGACCCCACTCCCTTCCTGCCTGCTAAGTTCATGCTAAAATGTCCACTGGAAGTCTCATGAAGTTTTTTTTTTTTTTTAAATACATGACAAGTCACTTTTCTCTTGTTACTACCAAAATTATCTCTCATTCTTAGAAATAAATTCATGCATATAAGGTCAACAAATCTTTGAAAAAAAGTATTAAGAATATGCAATGGGAAAGAGGAGTCTCTTCAACAAATGGTCTTAAGAAAACCAAATGTAAAATGCGAAAAGGTGAAATTAGATCCATACCTCACACCATAATCAAAAATATCCAAATGTGTTAAGTACTGAAACATAAGATCTGAAACTGTAAAACTCTTAGAATGCAGGCAAAAGTCTTCCTGACATTGGTCTTATAATGATTTCATGATATGATACCAAAAGTAGGAGCAACAGAAACAAAAATAGACAAGTAGATTGTTCTAAAGAGCAAAGAAAGCAGTCAACAGAATAAAACGACAACATGAATCATCAAGTAAATGCAAATAAGAAAACCACAGTGAGAGGTGGCTCTTAGCAACAAGACAAAGGACAGGGATTGACAGGGAATTGAAACCTTTGCACACTGTTGGTGGGAATGCAAAATGTTGTGTGCAGTATAGAAAATGACACAGAGATTTCTCAAAAATAGCAATAGAGCTACCATGTTGTCCAGCACTTTAATTCTGAGTATTTATACAAAACAATAGCAATCGAAATCTGAAAGAGATAACTGCATCCCTAAGTTCTTACTAGCACCATTTATACTAGGCAAGATATAAAAATAGCCTGAAAGTAGTTCATCTACTGATGAATAGAAAAAGAAACTGTGGCATATACAGTGATCTTTTATTTAGAAGGGACAAATTTTTTTGAGTTCTTTATATATGCTATATTATACATCCTGTGTTACTCCCCTGTCTATGTGTAGGTGGCAAATCTATTCCCCATTTTGTGTGTTGCCTCTTCAATTTATAGTTGTTTCCTTGGTATGCAGAAGCTTTTTAATTTGATATCATCCCATTGTTTGATTCTTGATGTTATTTCTCATGCAATTGGGTTTCTGTTCTGGAAGTCCTTGCCTTTGCCTATGACTTCAAGAGTTTTACCTATTATATCTTCCAGCAGGTTAAGTATTTCATCTTGATACTTAGGTCTTTGATCCATTTTTGTTATAGTTTACTGTATGGTGAGAGATATGGGTCTAGATTTAGTCATCTTTTTGTGGATATATAGCTTTCTAAGCATCATTTGTTAAAGGGGCTGTCATTCCTCCAGGGTGGGTTTTTTTTTTTTTTTGTCCCTTTGTCAAGGATCAAATGGCTAAATCTAAAGATCAAATACCTAAATGCGGGGATATTTCTGCATCCTTCAATCTATTCCACTGATCCACATATCTGTATTTGTGTTAGTACCATACTGTTTTTATCACTGTAGTTTTGTAATGTATCTTGAAGTCTGGGATTGTGATGCCTTCTGATTTGTTCTTGTTGTGCAGGATTGCTTTTGATATTCTGGTCTCTTCCTTATAAATTTTAGGAATGTTTCCACTAGATTGGTGTGGAATGCTATTGATATTTTGATTGTGTTAAATCTGTATGGCAGTTTTGAAAGTATGACCATTTTGGTTTTATTGGTTTTACTTATCTAGGAACATGGGTTATTCTTCCATTTGCTGATATTTTATTTCCTTTTGCAGAGTACTATATTTTTCATTGTAGAGGTCTTCTACTTCCTTGGCTGGGTTAATTTCTAGGTATTTAATTTTTCCTTCTCTCTCTCTCTTTCTCTCTCTCTCTCTTTTTTTTTTTTTTTTGCCAGGGATCAAACTCATGACCTTGCACTTGCGAGGCAGGTGCTTAGGCCACTGAGCTAAATCCCCAACCCTTCTCTCTCTCTTTTTGAGACAAGGTTTCACTATGCAGTTCAGGCCAGTCTTGAGCTCAATTTGTGGCCCAAGCTGGTCTCAAAACTTTCAATGATCTTCCTGTTTCAGCCTCCTGAGTGCTGGGATTACAGGCATGCACCACCACACCTGGCTTTTAATTTTTCTTGATGCTATTAAGAATGGAAATGCTTTCCTAATTTCTTTCTCAGTGGGTTCATTATTGCTATACAGGGATGCTATTGATTTCTGTGTGTTGGTTTTATATTCTTCGATGTTGCTGCATTTATTATTCTGGGAGTTTTGGGGTGAATTCTTAGGATCATATCATCTGCAAATGATGGTAATTCCTTCCTTGTGTGTGTCCCCATGTCTGACCTCATTCCCATTACTTCTGCAGATCTCAGCTCAGTGCCTGCCCTTTTAAGGAAACCTTTCCTGACCTAAGCTACTTAAGTCTCTATGTTTTATAATCTCATATTTATTGTATTTTTCTTTAAAGCCATTGCAGTTTTGATTTTATATTTGAATGATCTTTTTATTAATGCTTTATCTGATGTTAAGCTGAAAACTTCAAGAGATGACTTTAAAAAAAAAATCCATCAGTTCCATAGTAGTAGTACAATGGAAGAAGCAGAGGGAGTGATTTCCATGTGCTCATAAAGTTTGATCTCCCGTCTTAGATCTCAGTTGAGGGAGTGTGGACATCTACGCCTGGGCCTTCTTTTCTGAGGAGATTCTTTCTGTGTGTTTACATGTAGTAATCTTGCTGGAAGCGGGGGTTCTCCCATAGGAAAGTCAGTAAGGATCTTGAAACATGAATAGAATTCAGAAAGGTAGAATACAGGGTTTGGGGACTTGCAGTGTAGGAGAAAATGTAATGAGTGAATGCTCAACACTCTTAGGACCACAGAATGTTTATTATTTTCTCAGAATAAGGTTGTGCTTTTATCAGTTTCTTTCAGAGAAAGTCATCAGAGCCTGTGAAGACCCTCAATAAGCAGTCCCATAAAATATATGCAATTTTAATTATAATAGCTTTCATTTTTATTCACTCCTTAACATGTGCAAAACACTAAGTGCATTTAACATACGCTATTGCATGTAACCCCAAACACTAGTGGTGACTGTTATTTCCATTATTATTTGAAAGGATTGCTTGGCTGAGACTGTGACTCAGTTCTGTGATAGTGGTTCTATTGCTAAGCAGTTAGGAGCCGCTGGCAAGCAAGGGTTCTGCCTGGATCCCCATGATGACTTTGCCCCTCCAAAACCCAGAGCTTTAGCAGAGCCTTCCTGGAAGTGATCTTAAATCCTGTCTATTGCCTAGGACTTGCTGAGTGGGTCGCACTGCTTAGGGGAAGATACTTGAGGCAGCTGCCTGGAAAGGAAGGGATTACTATTGCTAGTTTCCTCCCTGTGGCTCTCTCTTGGGTCTGTTCCAGCAGGCGGTTGACCAGATACCCCAATAAGCTCTAAGCTTCATAGCTATCAAATTGTTGGTCACTATGTTCCATAGGAATGCCGGCTGAATTGTGCTTTCCTGTTGGACAGGGTGGTATTTATTTCTCAGGATCATATGATTCTGCCTAACTTAGACAGTGGTCCCCAAATAGATATTTGCCAGGGACTCGAAATACCTTAGAGGCAACAAAGCTCTTATGTCCTTTCCTTTAAGTCAGTTGTGATGATGCAAGCATGTGTATGAAAAATAGAAAGACAAGGAAGGAAAGAAAATCTTTGACAATAAAACTAGTGACAGAAACTTCTTTTGTTCAAAAAATTAAGCTTTTAGGGGCTTGGGCTTTGGCTCAGTGACGTAAACACCTGCCTGGTAAGTGCAAAGTCACGAGTTCAATCCCTGGCACCAAACCCCCACCCCCCCGCCAAAAATTAAGCTTTTAGCATTTTTCCCTTCCAAGTAACAAAATGATGACTGATGCATACAGAAGCTAAAGTGTTTATCTTACTAAATAGAAATAATGCTCATAATAAAACCACATCAGTTTATCTGGAAGGGTCTCTTAGAAGTTACCCATCACAGTATCTCATGCTTTATGAAAAAATTTGATGTTCCTTTGTTTATGTTCTTTATATAGGTATAAGCTTGTTTATATAATTCCACAAATTTCCAAATGAGCAAATCATGAAGATAGAGGACACAGTAAGAATGCCCTGTAGTTTTTTTCCTGTAATATGTAAAATATATATTTGTTCTGTATCTCTTAAGAGGATACACTCAAATCCTAGGGAATCAAATAGAATTTCTGGGTGCACTTGACATAAAATGTAGGATTTCTAGAGTTGTCACAAAGGTTCACAAAAGCCAAAACCTAATGTGTCTAAAGCAGCCATTCCCAAGGTTTGGCCAACCTTCTATCTTTGGGACAGCAAGAGATGCTTCTGAGGGTCACATGTTTCCTGGTGGATTAGCCAGAGGCTGCTGCTCCTTTAAACTCCAAGGACCTTGGATGATTGCTTCTCCAGTAAACTCTTCAAACTTTTCTGATTGGTGAAATATTCTTAAATTATCTTCACTGAAGCAAAATTTCAGAAAGAAAGAGAAAGCATTTGTAGGATAAATTTTTGTTGAAAGAGGTTTCATTTCAGTGTGGAAACTGCAAAGAAAAATGGCATGTGTTTTTTTGATAATATCTCATAATTTTCCCCAATATACCTCACTATTAGGAAAGAATACTTAAATGACAGTTCTATATTTGCAGTTCAGTTTCTATCTTACACCACCCCGTCAATTGCCATAATCTAAAAATAGCTGCCTCACAGGATAAATCAGGAACTCTAAACCTGAGTCTTCTGTACCACAGGTTTAATAATCTTCCAGTGCCTCCTGCCTGAGTCATGAACAAGTCACCCTCTGCCCACGTAAAAGGAAGGCTCTGACTCTAGATCCTTCCTCCTCCCATTCCACATCCACTCTGTGTTGTGCGATAAGTGCATTTGCTCCAGGGGTCAACCGCATGGCTCTGGTGGATGGTGCCCCAATAGTGTGTGCTAGAAATTCTCTTCGTGATTCTCTTTGTGGACTCCTTTATCTTGCCCTAAGGGAATATTCAGATATCAAGGTCTCCACATTTCCCTTTGGTATAACCCTTACCATTTAGTTCTGCCCTATGCAACAACAGTCTCTTTGCCACCCTTCTTCAATTCTGTGCCTCAAATGTAAGAGAATAAGCACGGGATTGTGGGCCTCCCCCGGGAGGGAATCTATGAGATCTTCGCTGAAGACAGAGCAGACCCCAGGGCGATGACCTACTTCCTCTGGGCCAGTGCTGCTGGGAACCTGTTCTTCTCATGTGGCTATTGAACACCTTGCAAGAGATTCATGACTTAAAATGAAATTTGATTTTAATGCAGTTTTAACTTAGCGTGCAACTAACTGAAAATTAAATTTAATTGTTACTGAAGTTTAATTAAGGTAAAGCTACATTTAAGGTTAAACTTCAATAGCAACATGAGGCCTAAGAATACTAGTTTGGATGGTTCCGCGTAGGTCGTGGTGTAAGGTCCTGAGCAGCAGGAGGAGCTGGGTATCAAAGCTCCTCCTCTCATCTGCACTCTCATCTGCTCTGCCTTATTACTCTCTCCCAGTTCACTGCAGCTAAAGATGATCAGCCTCATGTTTCACTCTGACGATTCCCGAGCACTGGCGAAGATACAGCCAGGTTCCTGCCTTGCTTTTTCTCCTCTGAGTCTCATTCCTCCGATACTGTTAGCACATGGCTCAGTCCATTCAGGTTTCTGTGATAACAACATATCTTACACCAGAAAATTTATGTATCACAGAAATGTGGTTCTCATAGTTCTGGAAGCTGGGAAGTTCAGTGTCAAGGGCCCGGAAGTTTGGTGTCTGGTGAGGCCTTGGTCATGCTGTCAAAGACGAGCCTTTCCTGCTGTGTCTTCACCTGCCAAAAGAGGCAAGCGAGCTCCCTGAACCTGTTCTGTGAAGGCACCGATTCTCTTTGTGAGGCCGCCACCTTCGTGCGGATCAACTCCCAGCAGTCCCTATCTGAATTCTGTAGCCCTGGACTGCAGTGCCACTTGAGAATGAGGTAGTAAAAGAAAATGTGAGAGTTCACAGCCTGCAGAGGAGCCCTGGAGAAACTTCCTAAGTTGTTGGTTCAGAGATAAAATGCTGGACTCATTAAAAAAAGGAGGATGAATAGGAAAATTTATATACAGGTAGATAAACGTTGAGTGTTTAAAAGTAATGATATTTTAGACTCTCAGAATATACCTCAGGGGTAAAGTGTTTATGTAACATGCACAATCCCTGTGTTAAAAAAAATCTATCGCCAAAATAACCACCACAACAACAATAAAAAAATAATAATGATCACAACAACTTTATTCTAGTCAAATTATGACTAATTTGAGGAAAAAAACAAGGTAGAACCAAAATTTTGAAATTTAAAACAGGATTAGTTTTTATTAAAGAGACAAAATAAAATAGTTTAAAGTCATTTTTAAAAGGCAGTTTTACTGAGGCATGATTGCCATACCAGAAACCTACTCTCATTTATTTACATCTTGGTAATTTTGAAATATGGATATACTTATGAAACTATTACCCAATCTAGATATGGTCTCAAGATTAAAATAAAATGAAACAGAGAAGTAGAGAAAAAGCAGTATAAATGAACAATTAAAAATGATGAAAATAAATTTGAATCTTCACCATTAAAATCATTACAAATTAACTTAATTTAGCAACATAGGAATAAGTAAGATAAATAAAGCCAAATCATATAGCTAAGTGCTGTATTCAAACATTGTGTGTAAAATGTAAGAAAACAAGGAAGATTGAAAATAGATGGATAAGAAAACTATGCAAGAGAACTACTAATTAAAAGAAAATCATCCAAAATATAGGCTTGAAAGCAGAGTAATTGCTTAAGAAAAATATGAATGTTACAAATGAAAAAGAAACTGATGTAGTAAAAAATATTTGTTCCTACCAAATAAATGAGGGCAAAATATGTATAATTTAAATTAACAAAAGGGTGAAAATCGGAGGCTGAGATTTTAGGATGTAATCTTCAGCAATTAATAATAAATCAGAAAAAGCTTAGTAAGACTATCTGTAAGTTGACTAACACAAGTAAGCTTAATACCCTGGCAAAATTCAAAATATTCTATTTAGAATATCTGTACTTTTCTCAAATGCACATTTATAGGTTGATAAAATTTATAACATAGTAAGCTACAAGATGTTTTGATATAGTTCTGTCTACTGTATTCCACACAAACCATGTTATTGCACATGATATAATAACATTAGAATTCAATAATGCAAAGTTAACCAAAACATCTGTAGGTCTGGAAATTTATAAACAGGTATCTAAATAACTTTGCAAAGATCAACTCATATTCAAATAAGTATTTTATTTTTTTATCAACTCTTTTGATATCTGTCACATTTCTTTTTATTATAGATATGAACTCTTGTTATTTGTGCCAGTTAATGGGTTTCACTGTGACTCTTCCACACGTGCACATATTGAGTGCTTTCTAAGGTTTGGGGCATTTTAAGCTCTGTGAGGTGACCTCAAGAGTGGTCTCAGCAGGGCCAGCAAAGTACAGATTCAGGGAACCCCAGGAAGATTTCTAGATCTCTTTTCCTGTGCAGCTGCCTCATCCCTGGCACATTTTTGTGTGAACCCTGCTGCTCAGCCAGCCCTGTGGCCCACTGTCCCCACCTCAACTTGGGGACACAATTCCCTGCTCTACTTGTCCGTGTGATCCCTGCTGCAAAATGCCTTGAAGTAGGAAACATAGCAACTGTGGGCTCAGCTAATTTCTTTCCTTTTTTTCAGTGGGCACAGTATCGTGTTGCCTAAAATACAGTGTCTGAAAAATAGTTTCTTTGTATATTTATGTGTAGTAGATGTACATCATATATTTATGTACGCAGTTATGTATCACGCCCTGTCCCTCACACTTGGTGGTGAGGGCTGGTCTGGGTGCCTGTGTTCCTGCTGGGGGGTGGCTTCTACTCTAGGGGAATCTTTCGTCTTACACCTTCCTTGCCTTTGCCTGTCTTCTTGCCTTTTCCTTCACATCGTGGGCAAAGCCACATAACCTCTTTGGTGTGCTTTGCCTTTTGCAGAAGGGAGAAAGCACCAAAAATGTTTTCAGATTGCTTCTGCTGTCAGTCAAAAATTGCGGAAGAAAGATCTTTCAAATGCTGTGTGTGTGTGTGTGTGTGTGTGTGTGTGTGTGTGTGTATGAGAGAGTGAGAGAGAGAGAGAGAGAGAGAGAGAGAGAGAGAGAGAGTTTAAGAGCATATAAATTAAGTTTTTAGCAATTTAATACCATATTCTGTCTAAAAATGATCTCTATTTGCTGCTACACATCTCGACATTATTTGGGGGACAGGACACTGAACACTGTTGAATGTGAAGTGCTTTGACTATTAACTTTACATGTAAACTGACTGGACCACAGCCCTGGATGCCCAGGAATTTGGATGGACATTATTCTGGGAGTGTCTTTAAGGGCATTTATGTGGAGATTAACTTTTGAACCAAGACTTCATTAAGCAGGTTACCTTCCTGGATATGGGTGAGCCTCACCCAATCCACTGAATACCTGAGGAGCACAAATGACTAAGAAAGGGACAATTCATTCTCCCCCTCTGTGTCTTACAACTGCACTATCGATTTTCTCTGCCTTTTCACTCTTAGCTTCTCTGAAACTTACAGCTGTCATCTCTCTGGGTTCGCAGGTCTTTGAACATGGACTGGAACTGTGCTCTTGGCCATCCCATTCTCTAGGTTGGCAATTCACTGCATATGACTTCTTTTACTTCATGATTGCTCAACAGCCATAAGCATTCACTAGATAACCATCCTTTGAATTTTACACTTTGGTGTTTTCTCTTTCGCGGCATAGCGGCGTGGCTAGGAGCTCTACCTACTTGATCACAGGGGACAGAAACTGACCCTCTACTGCAATATGATGCTTGGTAGGTTTGGTGTATTAAAGGCATTTCCACTCTAGGATATTTTTAGTTTATGTTGGGTTAATCAGATATAACACTGTTGTGAACTGATTGACATCTATAGACAGTTATGTGTCACTGAGTGATGGGGGTATGTTTTCAGATATGTAGCATTTGGTGATTTCATTGTGGAAATGTTATAGAACATACACAAACCAAGAGGGCTCTATCATTTAGAAACATAATCTTATAACCAGTGTATGTGGTATATGTACAAATGGATACATTCAAGTGGAGATTAGGATGGATCTACAAGCCAAGGAGAACCAAAGCTTGCCCAGAATCCACTATAATCTAGAAAAGAGTTGGCATGAACCAACCCTTCTGATGCCTTAATCTTAGACTTCTGGCCTCCAGAACCCCATGACAATAAATTTCTGTGTAAGCCACCAGCTTGTGGAAGTTTGTTAGCAGAGTCTTAGAAAACTATCATACCTGGACTCTACAAAGCACAAGTTTTGGAGCTTGCATTTGCACAAACTCCTATTAGGAAAGTGTTGATCAATATCTCTGTTTTGTTTTCCTTGACTAATTAGCATTTCCCATGGGCATATCCTTGTACAATTATTAAAAATTATTCACAATTACAAAAAACTTTTATAGCTGTTGTTTACAGATATCTATATTTGCTATAATAAAAATTAAACAGACATTTAAAATGTTTATTCATGAATTATTTTAAAATAGAACAAGAAACTCAGTACTTGGTAAAATGAATAATGTATGTAAAACATATATTTATGAAGGCTATATTTTGCTGACAGGTAAGCAACAATAGAATTTAGAAGATAGCATTGTTTTACATTTTTGCAATATCTTTGTATAATATAGAGTAGTCCTTTGATATAACCGTTGTATCTGCTTTTGCATTCAATCATTAGCGATGTGTTGTTTTCATTTAAGTATATATTCTAGAGTCATACAGATTTATAGTTGGAGGAATATTGTAATTGTTTTTCTGAGAATACATGGATAAATCAAAACAGGATAGGATAAAGTGCAGCATGAAGTCTGAACCTCATCAATGAAGCTTTTATCATCTGTTATATTAAAATCTCCTGATATTTGCATGTTGAATTTTTATTCCTAAATGATTTTATGTCATAAGGAGGTAGTCATTTGGAAAATATTGGAATATTAAGTTATACAGACATACAAATGATGATATATTTCATTATTTAATATACAGGAAGACTACATTTACAAATAAGCAGTTAGGATTATGGATAAATATACAGGTTTTCCAAAATTCTATATTTTCTCCTGAAAGCTCAAAATTTGTTACTTCAAAATACCAAAGCAGCCACCTTCCTTCCTTCCTTCCTTCCTTCCTTCCTTCCTTCCTTCCTTCCTTCCTTCCCTTCCCTGCCCTTCCCTTCCCTTCCCTTCCCTTCCCTTCCCTTCCCTTCCCTTCCCTTCCCTTCCCTTTCCTCCTTCCTTCCTTCCTTCCTTCCTTCCTTCCTTCCTTCCTTCCTTCCTTCCTTCCTTCCTTCCCACCTTCCCTCCCTCCCTCTCCCCCTCTCCTTTAAAATTCTCTCTCTCCCTCTCTCCCTTGCTCCCTCCTATAGATTGAACCAGGAGCTCCACTCATACTAAGCATGTATGCTACCAAAAAGCTATATCCCCAAACTCCTGACACACATTTTCAGTTGTAAAAATAAATGTTCTAAGAAGAAAACAAAGGTTCATTCCACTGCCATTTTATACAATGGCACTAATCATTTTCTTCTGGGTGGTCACTGTTCATTGAGAGTCTTTAATCTGCCTTTCTTTGATTTCCTATAACATTTCCCTATGAGTCGTTTGGTAAAATGTGCCATGCATTGATCATGTTCCTAATTTATTGTCAATACTAATGAGAATAGGTTGAGGCCAAGAGAGAAAACCCACTGTCCGTTTCCTTGGGGAGCTTCCAGAGCGCATGGACAGCACGCAGGAGTCTCCTCACAGCTTTGGCGCTACATCTGTCTGTGGGTGGTCAGATGAATACTCTTCCTTCCCCTTGCAGGAAGGTGCCCTGGTTGTCCTGGTTAGGGAAGATTAGGAAAAGATAGGATCAACCCTATGTAAATATTCTCAACACTGTCGGCTAAGCAAAATTAATATATCGTGAATTACATCCTCAACACAAACAACTGATCTTTTGAGAAACTTAATTACTTTGAATGTCACACAACTATATAGTTACTTTCTATATCTGAAAGATAGTAATTTTAATTTTTCAGCATTATCATTTAACTCCAAGGAGCAAATTACAATTACTATAAAATCATTTATTGAATATTTTAGTAAAAACATTTACATCCTGCAGTAGATTAAAATGGTTTTTAGTCTGACTCATACACTGAGATTTACTAGGCCTTTGCCCTAATGGACATAATTGTAAAACTCAGTTACCTGGTACCTATCTATATCCATTGCATCTAGAATAAAAAGACATTTATTGTTGGTAATAAAATAATTTAATAGTGTTCATGGAGGTTTTTAATGGCTGTTTGGAGAAATAAATTAGTATCAAATTCAATAAAATGGCATTTATTTTTTGGAGGTAGTATGAGTGTGGTGTTTCTTTCTGAAAGTCACAGCTGAAGATAATTAAGGAGTCAGACTCCTACAGAAAACTTGTTTCACAGCATTTTGTTTCATTTTTACAGAGCCCTCAGTTGTATGCTTTTGACAGAGTAGGGTTCACAGTGCCATTACTGAACAATGGAGAGAGGAATTCACAGACGTTGCTGCTTAGGAAGAAAATATTTGTATCTCTTGGTCTTCCTCAAAGTAAAATGACTTACTTGTCTCAAACAAGCTTGAGTTATTATGAGTATGTTATACCAGAAAGAAAGAAAAGAAAGAAAGAAAGGAAAGAAAGAAAAGAAAAGAAAAGAAAAGAGAAAAGAAGGAGGGAGGGAGGATTTTATAGGAATTTTCACATTTTCCTAATGTTTATTACGGTACTTTCCACATAAGGTGTTTGCATGTTTCGGGATCTCTTGATAGTTCACAGAAAGTACTACACATGATCTAACCTATTGGATACACCTGTAGTTTTCAAATGTGTTCATTAGTTGTAATTGCAATGCAATTATACCACTGAGATATAACTTAGAATCAGAGGACTGGTTTGAAACAGTTAGTGAAAGTTATGGGTATAAAATGTGATACTCAGGAAGAAAAATAATTAGCAGAGCAAAGGTAGTTAGAGCCCTTTGCAAGGAACCATTATGTCTCTTTACGCTTTGAGAAAATAGCCCTCTGCAAGACTTCTGGCCTTTAAACAAAACTCTTCAAGCAACCTTGAGGTACTTGGCTTGCATATTGCAGGAGGCAGGAAAGCCACCCAGACAACAGCTCACCTGCCCAGCTGGCTGGAGGAACAAGAAGATACTCTCTCACAGTCCTGCAACTTGCCAGCTAGAAATACAATGGTGCAGGAAGCAAGGAAGCAAAATCACTGGGTTCCTGGACCAACCACAGTTATGGGTTTTTATTGTTGTTTAAAAACTATCCTTGTTAATCAAAGCTGTCATTATAGGCTGTCTGGATGTTGGCTGCCTGAGTGACTGGAATGATTATTACAAGGCACAGTGTATAATGAATAATGGGAACCTGAGAAATTCTTAATTTGTTAGTGGAGGCCCAGAGAAAAGGTAATGATACAACTATCTTGCATTGTACTTACATAGCTTTGTGTATGTCAGAAGGCTTTCAGAATCATCTTGTTTTAGCCTTATCATCTACAAGTTTTTCATATTTGTATATTTTCCTATCTAAGAAGCATGACAAAGATTCTTTGCTTAATCATTAGCTCTAAGCCTTTCTCCTAGGACTGGGTACTTCAGAAAAATCTAATTTCAGCAAGGACCCTGCCAAGTCCATTTATAAAAAGAAGTCCCCACCCTTCATATCTGGTCACCTGGGACTGATGGAGTTCCTTGTCCTCCTCCACTCCCTGGACAATGTGGTCACCTGGCCTGTCTTCAGCAGGGATCTTTTCAGGTCAGGTTTGCCAGAGTTTACCTAGCCTCCCGATCTTTCCTCTTCATAACATCCGTTCCACTGACTCCACCCTGACCTTTGGCTATAAATTTCCACTTGCCTCTGGTCTATTTAGAATTGGGCTGCGTTTCTTTCCTCTACTACCAGCTGCCTCTATAGCAATGGTCTTGAAGGACATCTCTTGTGATGTTTTAGAAATATGATTGAATATTTTTATTTAATGATTCCAATAACTTCTAAACAATTCTGAGCAACTGAATAGCAGGTACCCTTGGTTAATGATTTTCTAGTTTGGGGGAACAATATTTTCCTTATGGGATTAGCTTTAGCTTGAAAACTAGAGACTTCTAACAACTGGGAGGCCTATAGGGCAAGAGCATGAATAGAAGTGCACATTGGCTATGTTTAAAGATTTCCAAATAGTAAATGATGCTTTAAAAACCTGTTCTAACATGCTCCGTTCTCATATGTGGACAAATATACCTTCATGTTGGAATAGTGAGAATATTTGAGAAAGCAGGTGATTTTAATATTATTGAAAGTCAGGAAAATATCAAATACCACTGAATGGATTTATTATTGCCCATACTGAGGGTTCTGTGACTTGGAGTGAGTAATAAAGGCATCTGGTATTCATGATTTATTACACATTTGTTTACTAAAATGTCTTTTTATCTAAGTTTTAGGAAAACCATGACTTACATTGATAAAATTTTCTCACCTGGTTTTTATATTATTGATTAGAAGTAGAACACTATGCATTTTAAAAAAGTTATTGGATTCTTAAAAATTTTCATTAATTTTAGTTTAAAGAATCTTGTCTGCTAAGGCAATAGCAACTGGAATTATTAATAAGACTTCTAAAACAATATTTAGATTTGGAAGGAAAACATTATTTTACCCAGTATGTTAAAAAATGATGGAGTCAAATGAAACATACCATAATAACCAAAGAAATTAGTATGTTATTTTAATTTATCAAGCATATTTCTTGTACTTTCAGTGTGGTTTTTAATATTACTTAGAGCCAAAGATAGATCCATAAAATATTTTTTGTTCTTCAAAATATTTCAGTGTACCTGGGTATGGTGGTGCACACCTGTAATTACAACACTCTGGGAGACTGAGCCAGGATGATTGCAAATTTGAGCCTAACCTGGACAAGTTAGTGACATAATGAGAACTTATCTCAAAATTTAAAAAATTAAAAGAGAAAAAAAAAGAAAGAAAAAGGGCCATGGTATAACTCCATGCAGAGGTCCTGGGTTGAACCCCAATACTGAGAAAAATACATTTATTTTAAGATATTAAATAAAAAGCCAAAACATCAGTTTACCATATATTTAATTTTTTAAAAAAAATTTATTTAGGGCCAGGGATTTAGCTCAGTGGCATTAGGTCCTGCCTGGCAAACAGGAGGTCATGAGTTCAATCTCCGGTACCAAAAATAAACAAATAAATAAATAAATAAAATAATAAATTTTAAATTATTTATTAAAAAATTTAAAGAGGAAAAAAAGCAAAACAGAAAAAGGGTAGAGTATAGAATCTCAAAAAAATAAACAGTAAGAAATCAATAGTTGATAAATTACATATTGTTCTCTTAGAAATAGTTATTCAAGTTACAAAATTAAAGCATACAAAGTGGACATTCAAACAGTGAGACTGCAAACAGTTCTGTTCAATGATTCAGCAAAAACTTAGTAATATGGTTATCAATCCTACACACTTAAATGTACATGCAGTTATATCCTTTAGAGCACTTTCTTTTCCTCTCTTTTTTACAATAGCAATTACACATTTTGGGTTTTATTACTCCTACAGTTCTTATTACTTTTTACACTAGAGACACAATGTGATATTTATAAATATGATTCTTATTTATTTTACTTATGAGGACAATCTCAAGTTGTCTCCATTTACCTATGAAGGTCTCAAAATCATCCTTTTTATAGCTAAGTAATAATCCATTGTATAAAAATACCACATCTTTTTCATCCACTCTGCAGTTGATGAGCAGAATTTAGCTATTACAAATTGTGCTGCTATGAACATGGGTGCACATATATCACTTTTCAGTTCTTCTGGGAAAATACCCAGGAGGGGAATAGTTGGATTGAATGGAACTTCCAATCCTAGTCTTCTGAGAAATCTCCATAGTGATTTCCATAGTGGCTGCACTGGTCTACACTCCCACCAACAGTGGAGCAGTGTTCCTTTTTCCCCACAGCCTTGCCAACACTTGTTATCAGTTGATTTCTTGATGGCAGCTATTCTTTCTGGGAGTGAGATGAAATCTCAATGCTGTTTTAATTTGCATTTCTCGAATGACACCAGCATTTTTATCTTGGGTGGGCACACAGCTTTAAGTCTCCGTCCAGTGATGTCCGTGGAAGACCACCCAATGATAAGAGTCTGGTAGGAGCTCATGTTCTCTAAAATCAAAGAATGAATTTTAGGAACAATGGAGGTTAAAGAGCAGAATTTATTTATTAAGAGAAAGAAAGCTTCTGTCTGAGAGAGACAGAAGGGGTCTTGAGAGGGTTACTCTTAATTTTTTTAAAAAAGTCTGATTTATATGTTTACAACGACTAGAAAATAATGTTTATAGATTCAGAATTATCAGCACATAAATCTTCCACTTTACAGTTATACAAAATTGTTTTGATTCATTTTTCTAATTTATTTAAATTTAGTTAGAATATCACTTTTGTTGAATATGTAGTTTCTTTAGATTTAGAAAAAGTTGTTTCTAAAACTTTAAGGTAGTATCTTAAAAATCATTTTAAAAGTTAATGTAAAACTTGAGTCTGCCTTTTGACATGCTTGGTAGGCATATTAATAATAAGAAATATTTTATGAAACATAACACTTGAGAGTATAAAATCATTTTTCACTGAAGATCACAATTTTTTGAGTATCTTCCGTTATTTTGTAATACTGTCCTCCCATATCTAGCATCTTGTGTAAATGGAATCAACTAGCCTAACAGCATTTAGCTGAGAACGGTTATAAGGTCACTTTGACTTGTGCTTCCCCAAGTGCTCTTATTTTCCCAAGCTGTATTGGCAGTTCTTTGTACTTTCTCACCAGACTACATTCCCACCAAAAAGAAACTTGCAGGGTCATTGATTTTGATTGTATTAAAACTACAGTATGATTTCAGAATTAGTGTCTTTATAATCCATGAACAAAATAAAGGTTTTCATTAATTTTTGCCTTTTTTGATTTATCTCAGTAACTTTATGAGGTTTTCTCTGTATAGAGGTAACACATTTCCTTTTTAGACTGATCCTTAGCATTTGGGTTATTAGGTGCATTTGTAACTGATATTATTTTAGTATTTTTTTCATCAGAAATCAGAAATCAATTTATTTTCCTGTACCAAGCTAAAACCAAACATTGTTTCTAAAATCACTCATCAGTCTTTTTTAACAAGGATGGTAACTAACATCCTTCCGTTACTTCTGATCTTGGTATAGTTATTTCAATTTTGCATCAGTACTTATGTTTTTCATAGGTTTTTGGAAGATAATTATTATCAGGCAAGGGATGTGCTCTTAGTTTATAAATGATTTTAAATGATCACCATCAAAGGATGTTGGATTTCTGTCACATATTTTCTATGTGTATATTGAAATAAAGAACAGATTTTTGCCTTTATTTTCATAATGGCATGAATCACACTGATTTTATGACTATTAAGATAACTTTTCATCTTTAACAAAGTAAACAAGCACAAGGCAAAAACAAACTTGGTCATGATGTACAAGACATGGCTGAAAAATAGAGCATGTGCGTTTAAATAAAAAAAAATATTGCTTTAAAAGACACAGTACCATTAATAATCTTCCCCCAAATATTCCCTTTTGCTTAGAACACACATCCCAATGTTCTTGCCACTTTGTGAAGCGGGCCCATAAGTCCTTGTGTATGAGTGTGGTTAGTTGTGGAATGGTAGCTACTTTGATATCCTGAATCCATTCAAAATCCATGACCTTTCTTGGTCATTTTGATTTGGGGAAATCCAGAAGTCTCAAGATGCCAGGTCCACTGAATCTAGCAGACGGGGACACATTATTAATGATTTTATAAGCTTTACTTGCTACTGCATTGCACTTGACTGTAGCATTTACCGTAATTTTTGTTATGCCTGTAAAGACACTCATGAAAGATTTCCAGAACTGTTTCACAAAGGGGCAATAATGACGAGAGGGAATATTTTAGGGAGAATCACAATGATGTGTATTTTACTGTAACAAATTATTTAAATTTTATACATAGACTGTATTTTTGATCACCCCTTGTAGTATCATCTGTTCAGTTGGCTAATATTTTATTCAGAGATTTAAAATTTCATATTAAATGAAAGTGTCTGGCATGTACTTGTTTGGTACCGTCCCTGTTAAATTTTGGTATGAAGGCAATTTTGATCTTATGAGCTGACAGATACTTTTCTTTTTCCACTGTCTGGGAGATCTTATGTTAAATCATAGTTTTTTTTTTTATTAAATAGGAGAATTCAACAATAAAGTCATCTGGGCCTGGAGTTTTCTTTGTTTATAAATTCAATATCCTTATTGATTTAAAGACATAAAATATAAGAGTTTTTTAAAGAGCCAATTAAAATGTATCTTACTAGGATTAGTTGTTGTTTGGATTTTTTGAGACAGGGTCTGCCTACATTTTCAGGCCAGCCTTTGAACTCTGTATGAGGCCCAGGCGGTCTTCAAACTACAGGCAATCCTTCTGCCTTGACCTCCAAACTGCTGGGATTAGAGGTGTGTGTCATCCCACCTGGTGAGGATATTTTTTATTCCACCTAAATTTCCAAATTTATCAACAGGTTTTTCAGAAATTGATATGTGTGCAAATATAAATTTAATTTTTAAAAGTGTCTTTCCATTGGGTTGCTAGCTTCACTCAGGTAACAAGTACGGGCCGAGAGAAACAGCCGGATAAGCCCCATGTGCCAGCAGGCTGCCATCAAAGAAGCTTCCCAAGGGGAGCCAGTGCAGGATGGGAGAATCAGACAAACATGCCCTTGTGTGCCTGCCACCATCAGGGGAGTCCCAGCATGGCCATGCAAACCAAGAGAAGAAGAAGCAACCATGGCCAACAGGGAAGACTTGGTGTAGCTGCATGGATCTGGAGAAGCTCGCCCCATGCCCTACTGCCTTCCCAAGAATCTGGGTTTGGAGAAACCCAGGTGCCTAGCCCATTCCCCTATATCATTGAGGAGCAAGCCAATGTGGGAAGTGCTGGGTCTCCACCACTAGCTTGTCAGGAGAAACCCAGGAAAATATCAGGACAAAGGAGCAAAAGATGATCTCAGACCTCCAGCCTACACAGAACAAGTCTGGGTCATATAGACAGAGAAGAAAATGGAAGTTGCACACCTTAAATCTCTGAAAGGATACCAACTGAAGGAACAAAACAACTTCATGAGGCTGTAAGGGTAATCACTCAGAAATAATATCTCAGGTAAAAGAAGAAATCACAAACATAATGAAAGAACATGAGGCTGTAAAGGTAACTGGATCAAAAATAATATCTCAGATAAAAGAAGAAATCACAAACAAGATGAAAGAATTGCTGAGCATATCTAAAGAAGACATAGGTAAAGTAGAGGAACATAGGAAAATGATGGAAACCTTGAATGGACAATACAGGAAGGAATTACAATACATGAAACAGATTCTAAGAGCTATCCAGGAAATTAAAAACTCCATCAAAAGCTGGCAAAACTGCTTGAAAGAGACTGAAGATAGACTTTCATACCTTGAAGACAGGACTGCTGCTAGCAATCGTGGACAGAAAAATCTCTTAAAAATAGAATGGAACCATGAAATAGCAATTCACCAACACAAGGCAAAGAAAAATGATTTAAGAATTATAGGTGCCAGCAAAAAAGCAGGAGAGTTAACACAAGATAAAGATTACCACAGTCCCAGTTCTGTTCTGATTGGTTTCATTCTGTTTTGTTTTGTTGGGTTTTATTCTCTTTAAAATTAAAAAAAGTTATCTTTCCAATGTTTAAAGGTATTCTCTTCTGAAGTATTTTGCTGGTTACTTGTACTATGTCTCTTTTTATTTTTCTGGGATGTCTTGCAATAAGCTGCCTGTTGACAATGTTGGTTTCTTTTATTGATTTCCGTGTTATTACTTCTTTTTCTTTTCTTCACTCCCCCAATTTATTGGATATAATTATTTTCTAGCCTCTTGAAATTAATTTTTTTCTTCTCTCTTTAATTCTATAAATTTTTTCCCCAAAGAAGACTGTAGTTGCAGACCACACATTTTGACATGTCACATTTTTGGGTTTTTTGAGACAGGATCTCACTGTGGAGCCCAGGCTGACCTCAAGCTCACAGTGATCCTCCTGACTTAGCTTCCTGAGTGCTGGGATTATATATGTGTGGCACTTTGCCTGGCTGTGACATGTCAAAATTATCTTTATGTTTCACATTTTAATTACCTTTTAAGTATTCAACATTTGTATTTTAATTATTTATCAAATCTTTATCCTTAACGTCAAACATATTTTGAATTTCAATTTCAATTTCTTCTGTGACCTATGGATTACTTTTAATATATTATAAAATTTCTATACATTTGTCAGTTTTCTAATTTCCTTTCTTATTAATTTCTAGCTTACATCTACCAACATCTGAGATAATTTGCTTTATTTAATTCCTCTGAAATGTATTGGCACTTGGTTCTTGGTGTAGAGTGGAATATTTTGGTAAATGTGTGTTTAGTAGGAATACATATTATGCAGTTGTTTGATGCTTAATTTTACATGTAAATTATTTAACGCTTAAGAATTCTAGGTCTGGGGCCAGGGATATAACTCAGAAGCATATCACCTGCCTGACAACTGCAAAGTCATGAATTCAATCCCTGGTATCAAAAAAAAAAAAAGAATTCTAGGTATTTCTTGATATTTATGTTTTCTTATTATGTCAGTAGCACTGTCAAAATTTCTGTTTATAGACTTAACTTTATCTCCATAAATTTTTTGTGAAATTTAAGGTTGTTTATATATAACTACATCTTTTATTGAATAAATCTTTTTATAACTTTCATTCTTTATTTGGAAAGGTCACTCTAGTAGCTCTTAATGAACTTACAGGAGAAATTCAATCCACACTGATGATTATTTATTAAGCACTGTCTATGAGTGGCCGAGGGTGTGGGTCTAAGCCAAAGTAATACTATCACAAAACAGCTTAGCCTTAAGGAACACCAGCCCCACTATGAAGGAAGCATCTTTTGTTTGACAGGAATTTTCTCTATTTGTCATAGCAAATGAAAAAGACAACCATGATAAACTAATATTGTTAGCTATGGAGAGGAGATGAGTTAGAAAATCCTAGTTGAAGGTGTACAGATTATCTACTTGCTGAATAAACCACAGATGCTTATGTTTTCACTTGTGGAAAATTCAGTAAAGAAGTAGAGTTTGAATTAAAAGTTGGACAACACAGAGGATCTCTAAATATAGGTTTTCTTATTATAGATATATTTTATCCCAATTATAATTTTCTTTCCCTATATGAAGCATCACTAAATATTTAATTCTTTGATAATTGCCTATTGCTTTGTAATGAAGCTTTTTGTCACTTTTTCCAAAATGTTTTCAGCACCTAGCATATGTGAAATCCTCCTTATGGATTTACTCTATGACCCTAATCTCTCCAAGTATAAATAATCCTATTAATTTTATGTTTATTTTGAGTACAGAATTGCAGGCTGAATCTCACTGCTATAAAAGATCTTAAAAGCAAACCAAACAAAGAAACAAAAAAATCTGGGTATTATAAAACTGACAGCAAAACTTCCATTCTCTGGAGATGTAATTAGTCCATTTCTCATCCTTGATTAGAAAAAGAAGATTTAAAAAATCCAGAAATAGAGAAATAAGTGGCATCCAATTGCATTTGGGCTCTTCACAGGTAGGAGCAGTGCAAAGCAGAGGTCCAGCAAAGCTACTCAAAACAGGTACACTATTAGAAATAGAACATTTATTTTTCTAGATAATTGCAAAACATTTAGAAACATGTAAAAATTATCTATCTACAAAATGTCTTTAATTTTTTTAAAAAATGAGAGATTCTCTAAATCATTTAAGGATATGACAGTAGATACTGAATGAAAGTAATGTAGAGGATAGTAATTATTAATTTACAGATGGCCTTATGTCTAGTTGGCTGAAACCACCAAGACTTGGGAACAGGAGTATAACTCCAAGTGCCAGAAATCATCACAGGTGGCAGAGAAAATCTGCTAGAGAATAAATTTCAGCAATCATTTACACACAAGAGTAACACTTAAGGAATTTGAGATTCCCTTTCATTTCCATATACCAGCATGATTTTCTCCTGAGGCCATCAAGCATAGGTAAGAACCAAGATCTAGGCAAACAAATTCACTGGATTCCATTTTTGAATGCAAGTCTTCAAGCTGGTGGAGTTATCTATCTATTACATTAACAAAGCAAGTGATGGGTGTACAGATTGCTTCCAGGATTTAGTTATTATGAATTGTGCTGCTATAAATATTGGTATACATGGATCGATGTAGTACGATGTCTTAAGCTTTTTGGGAAAGATAATTAGAAGGAGGAAAACTGGGTCTGTATCAACAAGAATGAAAAGGAAGGCAGAGGGAGGAGGGAGGGGAGGAGAGGAAAGGGGAAAGGGATTATAAAAAGAAACAAGCGGCGTATACCTGCTCCCCAAGATGATTGTAAGATGCATGTACTGTAAAAATGTACTAATAAAAAAACAAAAAAGAAAACAAATCAAATAGACAAGTACAAAGCACATTTCTAGGCATGTCACGAGGGAAGGTGAAAGTAGAAAGTACATCTAGTTATATTCCTGGAGCCAACAATAACTGCAGAAGATCTATGTAATGGTACAGTATATGTTTGATATATATGTATATAAATTTATGGTTTCCAGCTTGAAAATAGGACAATAATATAGGACAACTTCTTTTAGATTGTTATTTTACTTGCCCCAAGGACAAGTCTTACCCCAACATGGACAACTCTTATTTCACGTATCTTATAAACACACATGCAATAAACACATGTGTACATGAATTTTTTTCTCAAACAAAAATCCAGTGCAGTCTTTAAAAGTGAAACATTTAGATGCATAACCATTACAGTTTATATCAACTAAAGGATATATTGTACAGTATCACAAATGTTATCTAACATTGTTCTCAAGTAATGATCACCACAATTGAACAATGATCATTCCTACGGTCCTGTTAGGAGGTGCCTGTGCATTCTGCTTTATGGAGAAAATACAGGGGACCGTGAGCAACGCTGAGTTGTAATATAAGTTTTCATCACAGTGTGATTTTCCTTTTCCAGTAGAAAGACGTACCTTTCTTCTGTGAAGCATTCTTCTCTATTTGTGTTCTGGATTCTCATTCTTACAGTCTTCCTTACAGCTTGAAATTACCGTCTCTTTCCTAAAACATTAATCTCTCTTGCACTGTCTCTTTTCCATTTGCCATTTTTAGAATACTTCCTGGTAGCCACTGCTTTACATAGTGGTGCTTCTTCAGGGTCTCAGTGATGTCCACCCTGTCCCTGGATCCTTCATCAAACAATTCACCGGTCCCTTAACTTGGCATGCTCTGTCTTCCACCTCACTGTTCTGATTCTTGCCTAGTGCTCACGTTTCTTGCCTTCTTTTGTCACCTTTGGCCCCATTGAACAATACTGTGTTCTTCAGAATTTTGTACTCTCTTGGCTTTGTAGAGTCTTCTTTTCTAACTTCCATTTTCATTCCTTTGTTTCAGGTCTCCTGTGCATGTTCTTCATGCATCTGCCTCTGAGTGACAGCATATGTCTAAGCAGTGGCCTTAACCTTAACATCCTCTTAATACCTCTTCTGGATTTCCTCTTCTGTCTTAATGGTTTCAAGACTCATAGGTGTATAAGTTTGTACTTTCTTGAGACTCAAATATTCCCAGTGCATATTCTGAAAACATTTCAATTTCAGTATGTGAATTAATTCTCTCACCTGAACATCAAAACTGATTCATTTTCTTAATACTAACATAGTATTAGTTCCAAGGATGTCTTAAGGACTATTCTAAATGCAGAATATACACTGTAACTATCATCTTCATCCTAAGATGACCATAACAAAATAGAAGAAATATTAAATATCAGGACTGTGATGCTAGTGAGTGAATAGATCATGTTCTAGACCGTGATACACACCTTGGACCAGGAATTCCTTTCTGCTACTTTTATGATTTTCATCATTTCTTCTTTTTTTCTGGTACTGGAGATCAAACTTATGACCTTGCACTTTCCAGGCATTAAGCTAAATCCCTGGTCCTGGTTTTTATCATTTCTAACCTGATCTAGTACAGTATTCTCCTAGTTGGCCTTCTTAACTTTAGTTTCCTTCCCTCTATTCTATTTTTCACATGAATGGGTTATCTTTCTGGAAGATATGTATGATGTTATCAGAATCTTTCACTGGCTTCATAAGGTTCATGAAGCGGACACAATACCTGATATTTAGCATGAATTATAAGATCCTTTGAAATATGCTATTGACTCTTATGTCTGCCCTTAGCTGATGACCTGCTCTGCAGTGCTTCCTGTGTTTTGCTCATGTCATCTCTCTTTGTCCTCTGCAAGTGTCCACTTGAAAAGCTTTTCACTTTCAAAGGCTACTCAGATTGAAACTTCATGGCCCCTTAAATTATGCATTTCTTCTCTGGCGTCCCGGAAATACTTCATGCATATTTTTACTCCAGTACATGTCACACTGCTGTGCTTGTCTTGCCTACATGTACCTGTCACACTAATTGGTAAGACTGCACTTTATTTGTGAGAGTTTTCTTGGCACTAAACATTCCCCCTAACATATGGTAGACACTTACTGTGCTTCATTTATTTGGAGAGGAAAGAAAGAGGGAAGAAAGGAATAAGAGAAGGAAGAGAATTCTGAAAACACAAATCAGTTACTTTAATATTGAAACTGCCAGAATTTCAGAACAAATTTTTAAATACATGTCTCTATTTAAAAATGGAAATGATAATTATAGGTATAAAACATGAATTTATTAAAATAAATGAGAATAACATACTGACATAGTTTTCTTTCTTGATAGGGTAATGGTTTTCATAGCACTAAGAATGAACACAGAGTGAATTGAAATTTCTGAAAGGTATTTGATCAGGATTACTGGCTTCTTTTTTCTTTAAAATAAGGTAGACAAAGGTGGATAAAACAATAGCGCTGTTAGGTAGATTCACAGCTGCTTTAGTTCTCTGTATAGTGAAGAGTTTGATTTCTACTTGCTTTTAACCTTGTGGGAGATCCTGTGTTTTATCCTGATTTTGATGTTTTGTAATTTTTCAGTAATAAATGAAGGTATAGAAGAAAAATGTCAAATTTGATGGGTGATAAAGAACTATGGAAGAACATTCAATACTGTAAAGAAGCAACATTAAGAACTAACATAAGATCCACCTGGGTTTAAGATCATTGCGGTAGGTAGTGGCTTTGTAACTTGGGCTCCTTAGTCTAACTAACTCTAACTTCCCTTACCTGTAAAAAGGGGATAATGTGGGGTTCATACGGCTGTTGTGGACATTCATGAGATAAAACTGGTAAGGCCTTGGAAATAGTCACTAAAGTATACCTTTTAATTAACTGAGTCTTTCAAAGGCTCAGGTGGTTGTTGGAACTGATGCCGTCCAACATAAAGAGAATCATTGTTAACTCCTGTGTTTTACCTTAAATATTAACTGTCATGTAGTACTGTGATTTATTGGCTATTTATATAAGATTGAGGATTTTTAATCAAGTCCAAGCTTATGATGAGTCAACAATATGGCATGATTGACATATAGAAAATAACACATTTAATTTTAGCTTACATAAACAGAAATATGCCGTCTAGAGCAATTTGTGAGAAATTCCTGCTGCCCTGTTCTATTAGTCAGTCTGCAGCTGATGCATCATGAGCATAACAGGTGCCACAGAGGCGTGGGGGGAGCTGTGTCACACACAGGAAACCCTCGGGTGATGAGGCTCTGGTCCCGGCCAAGGCAGACTTTGCAGAAAGCACTGTAGCTGCTGTGCCATTTTCAGAGGATTTCTGTGTGAACTAAGTACTAATTTTATTCTGTAGGACATGACAAGAGCAAAGATTAATGCTTAATGGAGATTTTTGCTCAATACAAATACAAATTTTTAGGGATGTTTGAGCATTGAATGAGTTACTTATTTTAAGGCAGGGATTTTTTGACACTTTACCCAAGGGATGTTCCAAGACAGTTGAGGCCATCAGAGAAGAGTGTTCTACTCTGAGAAGGCAAAATCAACGAACTCTAAGGTTGTAATGGTTAATACTTGAGAAGTCTAGAATCTTAACTAAATATCTCAGCAGTTCTACTTCCTGGTGTGTAGAGGACACGCTCTTACCACTCTGAAACGTTGTTCATTGTATCAACTTGAGAAGTTTAGAAGTTTAAGTGACTCAGCAAGGGGCCAAGGTCCTTACTGGGAAATGTCCCAATGCTGTGCGAGAGGAGGACAGGGAGATGGGTGGGTAGACTGCATGCAATATAAACAGGGGAAGGAGGCTTGTTCTCCCTGTCATTTGCTCTTGCTGCTTTTGCTGTCTTCTGCTACCTTGAACTGTTGCTCCTGTGCCATGTGCCACCCTGCCTTGGAGCCAGCTGATTATGGACTGAAACCCCACAAACTGTGAGCTAAATAAACCTTTCCTACCTTCACTTTGGGTGTCAGGTATTTTGTCTTAGTGACGAGAGGAAAGTATCTAAGACAGAAGCCTAATAAGCATTCATGGCTTATAAATTTTTATGGCCCTGTAGAACCTGTATTTTGTCTTTAATTTGTTTTGTATATCATTTAATTATCCTTGGGTGTATATCATAGACCTCTAAGAAGTAGAAAATATTTAGGTCAGTAGAAAGTATTTCCATGGGTATATAAGGCTCTGGTTTGGTACATAGCTGTCCTTTGCTAATTTGTGACTTTGGTCAATTTATCAATCTCTTTAAATTCATTTTCTCATTTGAAAGTGGAAAATATAACCTTATCAGATATCTGGAAAGATTAGCTACAATAGCTACAATAGTATTTTCATGAGTATTTCTGGCACGCATTAGCTTTTAATACAGATCTGTTTTGCTTTGCCCTAGGTGTCGTGGGTGTATATGAAAATTAAACTGTAACACTGGAGAAAACTCTGTGCCAAATGATTCAGTGACAGGTGGCAAATCAGTGAGCATCTGTCACATACATTTCAATATCAGGTTGGCTTCTGGAGAGAGCTTTGTTTGCATAGTTCATATTGTTGGCCTAAGCAACGAATCCGGTCTCCTCTTACCTGGGGACTGGCATGCCATGTACCTTGTGGTCAAAGGCTAGGTTTTCGCCTATCATTCCAGCCTGGAGAGAGAAGACAGTGTAAGCTGGCAAAGTGAGTTAAGGCAAAAGCAGCAGAAGGATTTTGCAGTGTGGCAGTTTGTGTCCAAGGGTAGGTGTTGTTTAGGTAACTGCTGCACTGTTGCCAGGTGCGGTGACAGTCTGTGGCAGTAGTCACAACACTGCAAGCTCAGATCTCTGACAGGCTTGAAATGAAGACATCTGCCTTCCTGGGGAAAGCGTTAGGCAATGTAGTTAATACAGTGGCCTATTTAAATCGAAGGCATTCTGGAGCTTATTCAAAATTATACATGATAAAATAGGATTATTTTATCTCTACCTACTCTTTTTTCCCTGTATTATGGAAAAGCAAGTGTGTGGAAGATTGAATAATTTTGGGGGGGATGGTTGGCTCTATTTTTCCCTATGTGTGGTGTCCTGAAGATATTCAGAAGTGGAGCAGTGGGTTAAAGCAGTGACACTAAGAATTTGTGTCACTGGTTAGTAACAACCAAATGTTAATGGCATGTTTTTAAAGCTCCCATGGTCATGCATAGTTTCTAGATGACCTTGAAGTGGCTGTTAATCAGCACAGGTGCCCATCTCCTCAGCTGGCAGTGGGCACTGACGTGGTTTGCAGCTGGGACTGTCATTGTGATTATTGGATGAAATATGGGGGAGTAGATGCTGACATGGTTCTTGGCAACTCAGTGATCTCAGAAATAGAGAGATTCTAAGACTCTGGACCATGATGGAAAAAGGACTTCAGCCCTGGGGAGATGCACATAGCGGTGCGGATCAAGGTTATGCGGGCACTCCGGGGGCCCAGCCTGGTTTTGCAAGGCACAGATGCCAGCACCTGACTTCAGTCCCATCCTGTGGAAGAGAAGCATTTCAAGGGTACAAAGAAAGCTTTTGTTGCTGGAGAAAAAGGAAAATGAGATAGAGCAGCAAAACAGCAAATATCAACAATGATTAATTTTAAAAAATACTGCAGGGTTTTTTTTTTTTTACTATTTCAAATCTCTTTTTAATTTCTTTAACTTTTAAAGTATACAATTTCTAAGAAGTTCTTGTGCTGGAATAGATCAAGTGCAGAAGTACACTTTTCCTAGATATGTCAAATAATGCTTCTTTCCGTTTTGCTTTCAGCACTGAGCACATTCAGCATTGCATACCCCTCTCCTCTGTTCATTGTCAGGTGTTTCCAAATCCATAAGCTATGTGAGCTCCCCAAGGCCACTTCCATTCAGGAGGTTTCTGGTCCATTGTTCTTTTCCACACTGAGAGCTGTACCAGAAGTCAATACATACAGCTGTTAGAGTTTCATGACATTTCAGGTAATGCTTATGTTTGGACGTGTCTTCTCCTTTATTTTGGTTGGAACGTTTTAACAAACAAGCATATGAAAACATTGACAAGCTCAGAATACCTTGCTAGCAGGCTCTGACTGTGCAGGCCTCCTCCTGTGTCCTCTGCGGGTGGACAGTTCCCGTAGTTCACCTCTTCCTACCACTACCACCCCTGCTGTCCTCTCCCCGAATCACCCTGCTGGCCCTGGCATTTCATAAGTAATTGTTTTCTGAGGCCCTAATCTCTGGGTAAATGAATAATAAGAGCAACCAAGAGGGCATAGGAAAGAGTCCATTTCAAGAGCAGAACCAATGCCTTTCAAGAAGAGAACTAACAATGCATTTCCTGTTTGCTCATCAGGACTAGACCCTGGGAATAGATTAAAGCCCTGCTATTTAGGGAGCTGTCTTACAGCTCAACGTAAAACTGTCCAAGCTTAGAAATTTCAAGTCTTTATTCCTTTTTTGCTTTCATGGTTCCTTTCCTTAGGGAGAGCAAGGTGACATGATGACTAAATATTACTTTACCTTTTTCCCTCCCAGTTTATTTTTATTTTTTATTAGTGCAGGTTTGTGGTATATACTGACTCTATTCCTTGTGGGGAGTTGGTACATGCATTTTATGCATCTTAATTCTTTTTTCATTCCCTTCCCCTCACTTTCTTCCCTCTTCCTTTTTCTCTTGGTTCCTTCCCCACTTGCAAAAGATCTATCTCCCTGTTTCTTATTATTTTTAATTTTCTCCTTTATTTATATTTTGGATTTCTCATATAAGAGACACCATGTGCTATTTAACCTTGAATGTTTGATTTATTTAATTTAACATTATAATCTCAACATGCAACCATTTTCCTACAAATGACTCAAGTTTATCCTTTTTATGGCAGAGTAATATTCCACTTCATGTAAATACATTTTCTTTACTCATTCATCTGTTAATGGGCATATAGGCCATTGCCAATATTAGTTTACATTTTTTAACATTTCATCATTGAGTGATGATCTGCATAGTTGCAGTGAGAGGAACTAGTGGAATTCAGTTTTAAACCAGAAAACTGATCTTATCAACTGAGCCTCAAAGTGTGGTGTGTGCATATACTTTAAAATTCTTCATTCTTATAATTCCTGATTTTTCTTCACTCTTAAAATCTTAATGATTCCTGTCACACATTTTGATTTTTAATATTGATGTCTTGTTTTGGATCTTTTGCCCCCTGGAAGTGAGCTTTTATTCTTTGTTCTTTATGGATATTGAACCCAGGGCCTCACACATGCTAGGCCTTAGTGCTACCACTGAGCTCCATCCCTAGCCTCATTTCCTATTTTTTTAAAAAAAAAATTTATTTTGGGATACTTTCTATTTGCAGAAAGCTTGCAGAGAGCTCCGAGTCTGCGCACTTGCTTCATATAGCTTCTTTTACCAGAAGGCTGCTCCCCACGTAATCTTGCCCAGTCACGGAGCATTTGTGAAAGCTAAGTTCTGATACAATAGCATTAAGGAAATGGCAGTCTTTACTAAGGCTGACATTTTTCTGGTTTGGGGATATGATCTGGGATGATATACTGTGGATTTAGCTTTTTATGTCCCCTTTGTCTCTTCAACTTTGGGACAGGTTTTCAGTCTCATGGCTTTTAAAGATCTTGACAAGCTTTATCGGTTACTGTAGAAAATGCCTCTGCTGAGTTTGGCTGGTGTATTATGATGCACAGGGCCGTGGTTCCCTGTGAAAACACCACAGAGGTGGTGCATCCCCCTTTCCCATCCTCTCAGGGGCTGTGTGCAGTCCTCAGGGCATCACAGATGACTAACTTCAGTCACTCAGCTAAACAAGTGTTCACCAGGTTCCTCTTCTGTGAAGTTAAAATGGTTCCCTCTCCACTGTTTATCCTTACCAAGTGAGTGGTTAAGTCCGGCCCCCATTTTAGAAAAGAGCACTTGAGAGCTTCCTCCTGAAGGGAGTTTTACCTACATAATTTTATTTGAAATTCTTCTATAAGGATGATTGCTCTCCTCTCTCATTTATTTATTCCATCATTTGTAAATAACAGTATAAGTGTATATATTTATATTGCAAGCTTGGATAAGACTCAGTACTGCATTAAAAAAATTATTGCTCAATTTGTTCAAGTTTTACCCATAGGCAGTTCTTTCAGATGGATGATTTTCTCTGGATAAGCCTTATCTATTTTTTGGGATTCATAGAAAATATATTTAAAATGTATAAACCATAAACATGAAAGAAAAGATTTGGTGTTTCACAGGATTAGTCATATCATGTGTTAAGTATGTTACTTATAAGTTTTAGTTTTAATCTACTTAATTTGTACAGATGAAATTATATTCAGTTACAGATTAAGAAATTGACATTCTTTGTCACTGGGTAACTTTTCAAGAACAGTACAACCAATAAATAGTAAATTCAAAGTTGCACTCTAGGTCCACCTGAATCTCAAGTAAGCTCATACTTCTGTATTTTGAGAGAAGTAGAGTTAAGGTGAAGAGTGGACTGGAGGTGTAACTCCAGCATGTTTGCCTCCCACAGGCAAGTCCTGCATTGCATCTCTAGAGCCAAAAATAGAAAAAGGAGAAGAGAGGAGAGGAGAGGAGAGGAGAGGAGAGGAGAGGAGAGGAGAGGAGAGGAGAGGAGAGGAGAGGAAACAGGTCACTTAGACTCTACTCTTTTTATATTTGCAGTAATTTTAGTGCTTAACTTTCATTATTCCGACATCTAGAGAACTTGTTTCTCGGTGTTACACATTCTATGGCACTGGATTAATTGAGGGCGTCACTCTTCTTTCCTGCCTGTTCTGCTTCCCTCCAATTCATCTCTTGGCATCAATCCAATCTCTGTTCCTGCCACTGGCGGTTTCCTTACTCATTACTTATTGTGTCACTAGTTGCTCTTATGGATTATTTCTGCCTGATAGTTTTCAGTATTTAGCTTCCTGGACAAATAGGAAGATTGCTGACAACATATTAGTTATTGCAGATCCACAGACCTGTTCATAGTTTAGAACATTTTTAGATTTAGAGAACAATTGCAAAATATTACTCTGACTTCTCTTATGTTCCCCATCCAGCTATTAATGTTTTATATTAGTAAGGAACATTTCAAAACCACTCTGGAGGCGTTTGCATTATCTAGAGTCCAAGCTTTGTGGAGATTGTCTTTGTGCTGTGTTCGATTTAGTCGTTTTTATTTTAATTATGCTTTCTGGGAAGTTTCAGAGACCTTCCTCACTTTTGATAATCTGAGAGTTTTCAGAAGTGCTGGTCAGATACTTTCTGAAGTATCTCTAAATTAGCAGTTATCTGATGTTTTTTCTTGTTTTAGGGTTATTTATTCATGTGTGAAGGCCAGAGACAACAAAGCATCCTTTTCACCACATTCTATAAAGTGGAGACACCTGCCACATGACAATATTTTTGACATTAACCTTCTTGACTAAAGTACTGTAGTGCTCCCGTCAGAATACTCCCTCCTACACTTTTAATACGTATATCACATTATTCTTGCTATATATCTTTAATGGTAAAAATTTTTATTTGAAACATTGACCATATTTTTAATTTACCCCTTGAATCTGTCAGTGTTTCTGCATGCAGGCACTGGCGCCTCCATATGTCCTGTAAGTTCATACTGATGTCTTTATAATCCTTTCCCACCTGGGTCATCCTAGCTCCTCCTCATCACTAAATTCTTGCTTGCTCAATAAGAAAATGAGAAAACGCAATTCCACCATCTGCTGTTCATTTACTTAGTTATGAAATTCCAGCATGTAAAGTTACTTCAGAACTGTTAACTCATATGTTTATGGAAAACATTTTAAAAATTCAGCTGTGCTAAAGCACTGTGTTTGTGTATGATACTTTTAGGCTTTTTGAAAAGTCGTGTCAGTTCTAAAGTTAGTTAGGTCAAAAGTTTTCCTCCAGCCCTACAATTAGAATTTTTCCATACATTTGTGGAATAGTTAAATTCTTTTATCTCATTGTGCCTTCCACTGTGAAATTCCCTAAACTTCAAATTAAAAATTTATTTTCTTTCACATTTGAATGCATTAGGTTCACTCTACATGACATTTACTTGTCTGGTTTATACAAATGCATGGTGGCATGTATTCATGATGTCAGAATCACACATAAACATTTCATTAGTTTAAACAATTTCATTTTTTTAAAAAAATTGTTTTTTTATAGAGATAATCCTACTCTACCTTAGAGCCTCTAAAAACTCAAGTTTCCCTTTAGAAGTTTTATCATTTTGCATTTAATTCAGTGATATATATTCAGTTCCATTTTGTGAAAGCAGTAGTTCTTTGCATAGATTGTATATAATATGCAAGGAGGTCCAGTTGTTAAGCACGATTCGCTGAAATGAAAATGGTTTTTTCAGTGAATTGTCTTTATTGGCAAAGGTCAGTTGACTGTATTTTTATGGGTATATTTCTGATTTTTATTGATCTATGTATCTTTTCTTTGTTTCATTAATCTATATATCTTTTCTTCAACCAATGCTACAATTGCTTGATTATTGTAATTCGATGTTAAATTTTGAAATATGGTATTAAATTATCTACAATTGTCCTTTTCAACATTGTTTTTCTTTTCCTTCAGTGTTTTGATATCATTCTATAGCTTTTGCCTGTCAGTTTGTTGACATCTGCAATATTGATTGCTAGGATTTTGTTTTTCAAAACATGTTGAAACTATACATTAGCTTATTTCACTATACATAGAATTCTGGGCAAGTTGCTTGACTTTTATTTTTTTTTAATTCAACAGTAAGTATCTCACCCTGTACCCTTCCTGGTTGCATGGTGTTTTAATTTAGATCCAAAGGTCTCCTACATGCCTCATTTTTGGGGAAGAATCATGGGGATGTGACAGCTGACATGCTCTTAGGAAATGGGACTTAGTTGGAGAGGGGTCATTGAGAGCGTGACCTGGAAGAACATATTCTAGCCCCTGGTTAGCATTCGTTTGCCTCTGAGAAGTCCCCTGCAGTTCTTATCCTTGTTTTTATACAGGGAAGATGAGTTTTTCTCCTCTCTGGTTCTTTTCAAGACTTGTCTTTGTCTTTGGTTTTCTATAGTTTGAATCCTAGGTATGGATTGTGTTATTTATTCCAGTTTGGCAATCTGGGAGCTTTCCGCATCTGTGATATGTTATCTTTAATTAATTTTAGAAATATATTGATCATTATTGCTTTGAATATTTTACTTTTTTCTTTTACATTGTCTTTTTCTTCTACTTCTGATATTCCTGTTGCATATATGTCTTACTTTAAATTGTCTTTTAGCTGTTGAATGTTTTGTTCCTTAGGGGTCTTTTTCCCCATTATTTTTTCTTTTTTGCATTTAAGTTTGGAAATTTTTGACCTATTTTCAAGCTTATTATGCTCTATTGAATTCAGTCTGCTGATGATCCATCAATGACATGTTTCGTTATTTCGTGGTACTTCTTCTTAACTTTAACACTTTCCAGGATCTTTGTTATTTTCGAGTCTGCCTCTCATGTGCATGTTATCTGTTCAAACTGTACTTTTCTTGCCTTTTAGCATGGCTTATAATTTCTTTGCTAAAAACTGGGTGTAATACATCAGGTAACGGGAACTGAGAAAAATATGCTTTTTGTGTGAAAGTTTATAATGTGATTAGGAGTTGTGCTGCATTTAATGTGTCTGCTATAGTTTTATAGGTAAGAGGTTTTTTAGTTTTTTGTAGTGCTGGGATTGAACCTAGGGCCTTGTACATGCTAGGCAAGTGCTCTACCCCTCACATAAAGAGTCTTTAAATTCCTTTAGTATTCTTTGTTTTATCTCACCTATTGGCATTCTCTAAGTATGGTTTTTCAGAAACAATTTGTATTTCACAGTGTTTTCAGCTGTAGTTCACTGCCATCACATTGCAGCTAGACTGACCTACTACTCAAGTGAAAGTCTTCTGTGATACCACAATTAAGTCCCGGGCTCTCGGCTGTCCTGTGTTCCTGGTCTGTGATCTTCACAAGGGCATCTTGCTTCTCTCTTGTCTTAGGTAAGACAAAAAGACAGGAAAAGAGTGGCGTGGGGAAAGTTGCATAACCCCCAGCGGATCGAGGCTCTGGTAAAGTCTTTGCCCTGGTTAGTGGAACTTTGCTATGAAGAATTCGTTGAGAATATTTCTCAGTGGTTACCCTGTCTCTCAGTGGTTACTCTCAGGGCCATGCAGCGATCTTTCTCAAGTCTTCACTGTGAGAATCTGGTGGGGTCTTTAGTAAAAATTCCATAAGGCAGATATAGGGGCCTCAGGACTCCCTCACTTTCATGAGGGACTGTACTCAATATGTACCAGGTTATTAATGTATCGTGTTGTTATTCCTACCAGCTTGAGGTTCCAGGGGCTTATGTTCCATCTGTGATTCTCTGTATTCACACATCTCTTCAGGTTTTAGAGTAAGGATGTGCTCTGAAAACTCAGGTTTTCAAAAAATGTCAGTGATTATCTTTTTGTTCAGCTTCTTAAGTTACGTGTGGGAATGTTGACTTCTGAGCTCCTTATGTATGGAAACTGAAACTGGAAGTTGCTAGAATTAGGTTTTTGTACGTTTATTTTTTAAAACAGGTTCATCTTTGGTATTTCTTTTCTTACTGGTTTTGTTCTTTGTGCACTTATTTTCAATACTCATTTCTGAGATTTTCATTGGCCTCCATTAATGTGCTAGGCATTGACTGAATACTAGGCTTGTGCTGATGGGAAGTAATGATTACAAAAGTGTGTGGAGAGGCATACAACTATATGGAGGAAGCAGTTTATAAATATCACCATTGTAACTATCAGGTCTGTCAGCGTAGAGATGGAGGAAAGGAATGGGAGGAAAGAGTGGAAAGACATTGGGCAAACACGTAGAGCCATAGAGGATCATGGTCGGGGAATCAGGATTTTATTTAATACACTTTGGAGATACAATGCTAATTTTGGAATAGGAGTCTGAAAATAGCTTGAGTTCATATTATTTTAAGAAATTTAGATTATCCAAAATATGATATGCCATCCAACATTTTAAATATTGAGCTAGAGAGAGAGGTTTTAGAGAAATATTTTTGTCAAAGTTTGGAAGATAGAATCTGGGACCCAAACTGAATTATGGTGTTAACCTGGTGATCAATCTTTATTATCAGTAGAAAAAGCTGGTGTTATCAATGAAAATGGAGGAAAGCTAAGTAAAAGGCCACTGTAACTTAATAAATAGACAAGGCCACCAATATCTGAATCTCTCAAGAAATAAGTGTATTTCGTTTTACTAGATGCAAAGCCCCAGAAAGCTGAAGTGGTCTTTGAAAGGTAAAAGAATGGGGGAATCAGGAGAAGGAAAGCGTGTAGTTATGTTCTCACTCATCAACTGCAGAGACAGGAACTCTGACAGGAACCTTTCAAAGGAACAAGGTTTTTTTTTTTATTAACTGCCTTTTGCTTTATTCCATCTCTCTACTCCTCATTATTTTGTAAAGAAGACACTGATGAAAGATAAAGATAAAATTTACTTAATCGATTGTAGAATATGTATAGAAATATGCTACCATAAACCTTGGGACTGGAAAGATCCTACCAGAGTTGCAGTCACAGTTCTCAGAGTTGGGTGAAGTAGCTGACAGGAATTTAACTTGTTTCTCCTTGATATAAAAAAAGAGGGAGTTTACTGTTTCAGAAACCAAGTTTATGTTACATTAAGAGAAAGTAGCTTTAAATGTAAGTTGGGGGAAAGGATGCAAATACATTTGAACAGTCAACTAACTAACTAACTTTCAGATCTTTGCTTAACTAACTTTCAAATACTGTTCATATTTAGGAAAGTGCCTAACTAGCTGGGACGATGAAGGGATGGTAGATTTTTCATCTCCAAATTTATTCTCAGGCTGGACTTGGGTTCTTAACTGAAAGCCCTCATCTCTTCTTACCCATAGTCTGGAGAAAGCAATGAAAAGAAAGAACCGTTTGTAGTTCCTCCTACAGAGGTGACATTGAGCAAATTCTATCTGGAGTGCAGGTTTCAGTGGGGCCAGGAGGGGCAGTAGCAGCAGCCTGGTCAGTGACGCTGGTGCAGGAGCTCTGTAGAGATGTTGCAAGTGTGAGACCCAGAATCTCATACACATGGGTGAACACGCTGCAGTGTGATGACATCCAGTGTCATCCGTGACAGTGTTTTCAGTGACCCTTTCTCCAGATCCATCCAATCGCACAATTTCACCTGCCGAGCCAGTGACTTGGTTTCCATTGCATTCCATTCCATTTGTGCACCGTTTCTTCGGCTTTCCCACTGAGCTCCGTGAGGGCTCTGAGACTGCTGACTGACAGGGCAGCGTGACCAGAACTCTGACTAGAAAACATGGTGACAGACTTTCATAGTCAGATCACACCCAGTGGGATTTCCAAAACAATCAGGGGGAGAAATATTTTCAGGTATTCCCTAACCATTCTAATTCAGTCACTCAAGGCTGAGTTTAAAAACTTCTTCAGTTAATCACCCCGTACACTATGAAGCTTGAGTAACAGAACATGAAATCTTTCTAATCATTTCCCCAGTCCCAACCAGGATCTGTGGTGCTTGTTCGGCTTCCACAAGTCTGTATTTTGTAGACTTTGAGATGCACAACACCCAGTAGAATATATCTCTGCAGAAGAACAAAACATAGGAAATCCATTAGGGTTCCAAATATAAGAAGGATTTAATAAATGTACACTTTAAAACTGTGGGCCAATCCAAACCAGACCCCCCACACACACACTACAATCAAAACTTCCGAATACCTGAATGCATTAAATTAAATGTGTGGCATTAAATGGTAGAAAGTTCCTTCAATATATTTTAAGCATTCAAAAGGTACTACTTTTTTTAAAAGCATGTCTTCTACTGTTCAAGATTTGTTTCAAGCTTCCCTCCAGCCTTCTCCAGGGGGCGTAATTGTGAGCTTGTTGTCAGCCAGAGCTTAGTTCTTAGCATTACAGATGTAACAGCTGCTAAGGTGAAATGTTTTGACAAACATTGAACGTCATCCATTTTATCCCGAGGATCAGCATGGCTGCGTTTCAGCTTCTTCAGATGGCTCTGTAATGGAGTTATATTTGGAAGTTTCCCAGTGTGGTGCAAAAGCTTCATCCAGAGAGGAAGTTTATAAATTGCAGTTCTACAAGAAGAAGAAAAGCCAGCTGCTCACCCTGTCTGATATCCTCCCCGAGCCTTTGTATTTCCCCAGCTAGACCTCTCGAGCTCCCTGCTTAGAAAGTTAGCTTGAGTATCCTGAGTGGTGACAAAGATTCGAACGAGCCAGCGTATTTTCTCTCAGTGTGGAGTGAAGCCACTTAAAGACTGAGACAGCATGCCACAGGAAAAATAAAACCTCACGGGGGGAAGATGAAGGCAGGGGCATTGCTGACCGTGAATCTGACCTCACCATGTTTTAATTCACTTGCCTCAATGCGAAGGAGTTCTCCTGGCCCTGTTTAGCTTATTAAAATGTAAAGAAATGAAAAGAACTGTTAAAAACTTCCAGTATCCATGAAAGTATCTGCAAAGTTCCACAAAAATTACAATTCCCTTCCTCCTGCAGGAAATTAAAAATCATGTATGAAAACCCTTTTAAGATGACTTATTAGAGCTGCGGTATAGTGCTTGCTTAGCATACACAGGGGCCTGGGTTGAATTCCCAGCATGAAACAAAAATAGGAACATTACTCAGTTGCTTCTAGTGTTGTTTTGTAGCCCAGTTGTAGATCAATAAAATAAATGGGAAAATTATACATAATTATTAAAAGATTCATTACTTAGAGCACTCCAGTCCTAGCGGGCTAACATTTTAATAGCAAAGATATTTGGATTATTTCTTCAAGTATATTATAGTTTTCTATCATACTGACAGGTGTAGTGACATTTGCATTCCTTAAGGTCAAATTACGCCCGTTTTGCCTACACATTTACAGTGATCCCTGAGCAGAATAACTCTTGGGTGATAAAATTGTCTCCAGTACTACATGGAGTGACATCAAGTGCCAGCCCCTATTAACATTTTCTCCTAGCCAAAGACTGAATTCTATCCTCCAACCTTAAAATTAGCAATTTGTGGAATTGAGATATTTTAGTGAGGTTATTCATTAGGTCGGTTAAGAACACTTCTCTTTTGGCCAGGTATTGCTTTAGGTATTTAATGTATTAACCTATGGGCTTCTCACAACAACCCTAAGAAAGGATCTCAGTGAAGTATCTTGGACAGATTTACATAGTAACCACCAGGCAAGGATTTGAGCCCAATCGATCTTTAGAATTTATAGTATTTTTTTTTTTTTGTACTGGGAATAGAACTCACGACCTTGCACTTGCCAGACAAGTGCTGCGCAGATGAACTGTACCCTTGGCCCATAGTATTTGTAGTCTTAACCAGTTCATTGTCTCAACTTTTTGAAAATTAGACTGATAAGAATTTTATTCAGTCTTCCTAGGTTTCAATTACAGTTTTTTTTACCCCAAAATGTTTATGTTTCAGTCTCAAGTTGTATCGACAAGCAATGCCCAGTTTATGTCACTCCACTTAGTGGGATGCTTGAGGTAACAAAGACAATCAGAGTCCAGCTTTAGAGATGTCCATAGCAGAGGGCCAGTGCCTCATCTAGTATTGTATATGACCATGAGTGACAAAAGCCACAGGTGTCAGAAAGTTAAATAACATACAGATTTTTTCCTTTGTTAAAAAAAAAAAAAAAAAAAACGGTGCCTGGAGATTGGCAGTCCCCATCTGGCTGGCTGGAGAAAACTTTCATCTTGTCAAAATCCTCAGGAATCCAAATGCTCCCTAAGTTGCTACTCTGCCTTCTGCAGCACTTGGCTTTCATCTCGTCTGGGATGTCGCTCTACCTCCAGTCACTACAGGTAGAAAAAGGGGTGATCAGTGGCGTTTCCCAGAGGTTCACACGTAAATCCTACTTGTGTTTCCTTGTTCATGGATGAGTCACGTGGACACACCTAGTTTCAAGGAAGGTTAGAAATATACAACTATGTGTTAACCTGGAATTGGGCTCTACTGCAGGAGAGAAGGGCACATGGAGAGCTCCTATGAATGGATACTGAGAAGTGTCTTTCCCGTCTTAGTTATTTTTTTCATTGCTGAGACACAGTACAACTCAGCACCTACAAATGAAAGGAGAGATTTATTTTGGTTCAGGTTTTCAGTGCATGGTCAGCTGACTCCAAAACAGGGAGAGGAGAGAGAGGAGAGAGAAGAGAGGGAGAGAGAGAGAGAGACAGAGAGAGAGAGAGAGAGAGATGCCAGGGAAGGAGATGCATTGTTTCAGGTCATTTCTCTGGTAACTTACTTCTGCCGACCACCCCTCATCTCCTACAGAAACACAGCTGTAGCCTCCCCCTGATCCAGTCATCTTCCAAAGCTCAACTTCTGAGCACATGAGACTTTTTGGAGACCCTCTAGATATCAACCACAGCATGCGCCATAAAGGGGATAACTTAAAGTTTCCACTGGTAAATTGAGAAATGATTTTTATGGATTGGAAACTGGTCAACTTAACACCAGCAGAATTAAATCACCATGGTGCTGAGCGTAGATGTTTCTTCACCTGAGGAAAGTTGCCAGCATAAATAGAGATGTGAAGGAGAAGCTATGTGTTGAGGTGTTGAGGCGTTGTGGGTTCTCCTACATGTCGCTCTTTGAGCCATTGGTTCTCCTGGAGAAGCTCTGGTCCTCACATCGAGCATTGCTTCCTGGCTCCGGAGGGGAAGATGTGTGCTGCTTGGTCTCCAGGATGAATCATGCTGGCTTCCTGGCATGTACTCAACTGTGCTTATCGTTAGAGGAGCTCGGGGCCTCTGTGTCACTGAGGATGGCTGTGGTGCTTTTCAGGACAGCCCTGGTCTTTGTTGTGTGGCTTCTCGGCTCCAGCATAGAACCCCCAACCTACCAGATCCTTCACCCCGCTGGCATAGACTTTCTGGCTTCCACCCCTGACCTTTGGATGGATCTGTAAAAGACACTGGCTTGAGTCCTTCTTGTGGGCTCTGGACCTCCAGCTGGACTCGTGGGAGGCATTGTCATGAGCTCTGGGTCTTCACCTGGACTCATGTGGGATATTGCTGTGGGATTTAGACCCTTGATTGAATATTTTATGTCTTTAGTGTTGTGGACAGATTTCCTGCATTTTTTTGTGTTAACCTGAGTGACCATCATAAAAATAGTATTAGAAACTCCATGTCTTGATTCTAATTGTTCTCTGCACAATTGACTACAACAATGATGAACTCTACAAACTTCCCTAATTTTTCAATTTCATTTCCTTAGCATTCTCTTCCCTTAAGCATAGCCACTTCCTTTTGTTGTATTACTCGAGCTGTTACTTCTTAAATCCTGTGTAGTTGAAAGACAGCTCAAGGCGGGAGTACTCACTTTGATGTCTTCAGTCACTGAGGGACAATGTCTTGCTCTCAAGTACCCTTAATTCTCTCATTTTCCCTGTCTTTCCCATTGTGCTTTTGAATTGAGGACTTTTTTATAGTATTTTTTTCCTTACTTCCTGCTTTCTCCTCTTACTTGGATCAAATATTTCTCTGACACAAAAGCATCTTTTAAACAACCTTTAGTGAAAGGCCAGTGTCTCTTCTCAGGAGTCCCCAGAGGGAGGTAAGTCAGCCCATGTCCTCTTTGTATTTTTTCCTTCTGGTCTCTTAGGTGACTGTTTATTATGGACAATACCAGCCACACAGCTGTCCTTTGTCCACCTTCTAGATCTCTTCCTAGTTCTCAGAAAGTTTCATGACCCTGCGTGAATCACATCCATGCTCTCTAAAATAGGAACTTCTCTCTAAAATGGGAACTTACACTTACTCATAGCATTTTTGTAAGGTTAAAATGTAATTTATTTACTAGGAGTTTAGCTCATGAAAAACTCCCCATAAGTGTTACTGTTTTGTATCACATGCTTCATTTATAGTAAAAAGAAATTAGCATCAACTTTTACATTTCTATTGATAATTTTTAAAAAACTTACTGTAACCTCATTTTGTCTTATATGCAAAATAGGAGGGGAAATATAAGCCTGCCTGAATTGTATAAGTGTGTCATGTAAGAAACATGTTTAGTCTGGTCTTTGGCAAGCAGTAGGCATTTCACTAATACTGGTTCTCTTTGTCTTCCTACTCTTGCTTGCTGGTTAAACCTTTAGAAATATGATTATTGAAAAGAGTGCGATTTGGAAAGGACACTATTTTCTTTGATATACTTACATCATATTTGAGCAGCTCTCTGCAAGTCTGTCCGTGTAGCATATCATTAGCTATTCCTCCAGCTGAGCAATCAGAGGTGTGAAGAGAGGAGAGAGCAAGGGGAGGAGGGAGGGCGGGCAGAGAGAATGGAGTGAGAGGACAAAGTGGCCCTCTCCACAGCAGATTCAGACAATTGATGACAGCAGTGAAGGTAACACTTGTATAGTCACAATTGCAGACAGATCTAGGATGACAGAGACAGAAATTTCAGGAAGAGACTGAGCACACCAGATTCCTTTTGGAGGATGCTGTTTCTACCACCAGCAACATAGCTGACAAAGCAATACCTGAAATTCTGTCCAATAAACCTGCCTGTTGTATTCTTAGGGAGGTTCACAAAAGTAAACTAAGAGAGAAGTTTGACAAATTCTCTCCAAATTTGCCTCTTACATGTCCAAAGACATTCTGCTGTCTGTAAACAGACTAAGAAATGAGAAAGTCTTCGTCTCCTCCTCCTCAAGAACATGTGCTGTAGTGTGACAGGCTACAGTCCCAGGAAAGATGACGTGCAGCCTTCGTGCCACCTCTCTGTTTCCAGCTCAGACACACGGGAAAATCGTGGTCCGTTCTTTGTGTGGAAATGATACACAGCCAGGAATGAGGTCAGGTTCGGAGCGATGTCGTCCCATTGTTTCTGTGTAGCTTCAGGTTTGCCAGTGTTTGATTTCCGCTGTCATGGAAACTGTCCCATGCAGCACCAACTCTTAGGGGCTTTCTGCAGGCATGGTGACAACATGTCTAAGAAGAGTGATATCGTCTCTGTTAGCACCAATCAATATGTATTGAACTCTAGCAGCCGGTCCTGAGCCACATTAGGAGCTCTGACCTGAAATTTGCCTGCAGCCCTCACATAGTTGACATGGAATGCTGCAGGTCCAATAAGTGAGCAAACATCTCTAGAAGGCAACCCATAAGGGGGCTAAAATCCTCTACAATTAGGGCATGAGTGACTGAGTCACTAGGGGCTTGGTGAAAATGTAAAAACTCTCCAAATGCCAAGGTATGAACCAAAGGAATTTAGACTCCATCAGAAATAGTAATATTAGCATACAGATGTTTGGCAGATTCATTTTTCTTAATGTTCCTTATATAGCCTTCTGCCATTTGGGATTTTAGATCCCTATTCTTTGAACATCCCTTTGTATTTCTGGAGCCTCTGTTATTTACTATGTTTTACAGATCCACTCAACTTGAAGCATCTGCAAGTCAGGGTAGGCTCTGGATCAATCAATCCTGTTGGCTTTCAGGTATCTGTTATTTCCTTTCAGTCCTGAGTCTTTCCCTCACCTCTACATCCTCTGTTTTTGTATGTGCCCTTTGTCCTGTGTTTGCCTAAGGTGTGGCTTTTAGTCTGTCTTCAGAGTTTTCCTTTTCTGACTTTACATCTTAGCTCTTCAGGCCACATCTCTTGGCTCTCTTGCCTTTTCTGTGTTCACTTCTATAAACAAGTGAATATTAAAGTAAAACTATCACAATCTAACATCAGGCTCTCCCCATACCATAGGCCTCTTGTCTAAGATCTTTCCTTTCCTGTCACAGCTATCTCCCTGGTCCTGAAGTTTCTGGTTCATGTTTTCTCCCCCTCGATGAAGTCCTTCTGCATTTTCTAATACCTCTTTCCCTGTTTCCCTTGCACTAAAGAGTAACTGTGTGTGTTGTAGAGAGCTTCGTTGTTTAAATGTCTGCCTCTGCATGTCAAGAGTCCTTTCACTGAAGTGGCTGCAGAACATCTATCCTGTCATGTGCTTTAAGTCTGGCAGTTGGTTGCAGTGCAGATACTGTACGTTGAAAGACATGAATGAAACACTAAAATGTAACACATAGCAAAGAAATCAAAGCTCATTCTCTCCCATATTACCACTTAGTTATTTTGGGGTAATGTACTACTTTATATCTCTAATCCATTAGAGGACAAGAAATGGTGTTAAAATATCACTCTTGCTGGCCCTGAGTGTTAGCAGAAGACGCAGACCCAACCAACAGTTGCTTATGTTAGTTCACATTAATTAACTTTTTAAGTTAAAAATTTTAAATGCTCATGAAGTAATGCTTTGGTCCCCTAAATGGTTCACTGAATCTAATACTCAGCAGCAAATACTGACATCTACCGCAGATGTTAAATGGTGCAGAGGGCGTGATGGCAAATCGCATCTGCTGCTACCTCTGAGTGCTTTGTGGAGGTGTGAAGGTTTTGACAGGGGAGTAGAAAAGTCAGTGTTTTCACAGGACACATATGCAAGGGTTTTTGACCATGTTCTTCTTTTCATTTTTCAAATGGGGAAATTGAAAAACAAGGGCTGTGCATGTGGAAACTAACCTGGCAAAAATGTGATCTCATTTCTGTGAAACTTACTTTGCTGGCATCATCTGCAACCCATTCTGACTGGAAAAGGGAAGATAAGAAGTGTGAACATTTTTCTCAGTTTTGGAATTATATTTTTTTAGGTTGAGGTTATTTGAACCAGAGTCAGAAACCAGAAGCAGAGAGCTTCCGGTGGGTGCGCGCTATGCAGGATTGGACTGGGTAGAGAGACAGTGTCTCCGGATGTCTCATATGTTTTATGTGGTTTCATCATGGAGCACGGGGTGCTGTGATACTCTAATAGTGTGACTGTTGACATGCAGAATCTAAAATTTCCAAAATTACATAAACTGGAAGCTATTTGCTCTTTTGGCTTATTTGAACTACTTCTACCTTTCACCTAGGTAAGTTAACGCATAACATTGCCTGTTGATGAAAAATAAAGCTAGAATGGTGGGAGCGATAGGAGCTAAAATGTTAAACTTCAATTTCCAATCTGTTGCATAGTTACTAGGCCATGCTGTTTCCTAGTGAAATGGTGTTACAGTCATTAGCGTGGGCATTTACATTTGTAACTCTCCCTTTATTTTGTTCATTTTTCATAATGGTGCTAAAATACCCTTTCAAAGTCTCCTAAAAATTTTCCCAAAAGATATTTTAGGAAACTTTACAAGTAGAGAAATAGTATTCTCCACGTTTCATTTCTTAAATCTTAAGTGAAAGAAAACACAGGAAATATAACTATGATTAGTGACTCATACACGTGTTGCTGTTCAGACCCTCCTACCTCGCTATTAAGGAGCTGCAGGCACTTGGAAGCGTCTGCATTCTGATGATCACATTTTTGAACATATTGAAAGCACTCGTCACCATATTTTACCAACGGGTGGCAATAAGGCTTCTTTTTTTTTTGCCGTGAAGATTCAGCTGCTGCAGTCTCTGAAACCTGCCACAAGATTCTTTATGGAGCACTTTACCTGCTGTGTTGTGTTCCTTTTCTTCCTCTTAAATAATTGTTTGGCACATGCCATCCTTCTATGGACCGGAGGTATTAGTAACAATTTGAACCATTTTCTTCTTACTTATCTGTTCTTATAATGATTGTTGAGCACGACTATTTACATGGTAGGAAGGGAGAATTAATGAGAAAATTATTCTTAACTACATAAGCCAAAGTGGATAAATATGACAATTGCACACAGATGTTTTTTAGAGCTCATCAGCATCTTGTTGTGACTGGTAAGCAATCGGTGTGATTAGCAGATGGGAAAGAAAAACAGTGTCACACAAAATAGAAGTATTTCCATAGATAGTTTTTTTCAACTGTAACAAGAAAAATAAAGAAAATACTATGTGGAACGTGTGTCACTAAAATCTCAATAAATATTACTGAAATTCATCATCATAAAATAATTACAGTCAAAGGAGATTAAATATATTCATCACTCTTCATTAAATTAGTGGATGCTTGAGAACGTCTACTCGGCTGCAACTCCTGGACCGTATGAAACTTAGCTGATAGCTCTGCTTAACAGCGCATGCATGGGTTTCCATGCCTTGACAGCATTTACAGTTGTCACCATCTCTAAAGACACTCCGTCCAGGGTTTGGAGGACACATTGAGCTCCCCTCACTGTACCTATCTGATCCTTCAATAATGTCTTATAACCCTTCCTGCATACCAAGCGGCGTGTTCTTGTATCATCTTCAGTAGATTCTTTCTTCTGGATTTTGGAAGTGAAAAGCAGAACACTGGGGAAAATTCCAGTCATATCTGCATTGACTGCGATACTGAGGTGTGCTAGTGATGAATGTGTTTTCAATACTCTGTGCTTTGTCTCATACTCAAGGCTGCTGTCACTGGCTGTCTGAGTCAAGTGGGGGGGGGGACCAGCAACAACCATAACCACAAAAACCCTCCTTCCAACCACTTCTCTGGCCATGCTTCTTCTACTGTGAAAATTAGGAGACTTATAGCCAATTAAGTGAAAAACAAAACAATACCACACCCAGGCATGTATTAGCCTCATGCTGTTTACTTCTGTTATTAAGTAGAATGCTAAATAGCTTCCCTGAAGACATTGTTAATCTCCCTAAAGAACAGAGATAAGTAGGCTACAAAGACACTGGACCCCAGAAGTTGTGTCTCAGTGGAAAAGATAATTAGTGCCATTACCTTGGATGACTGCAATCAGGGACTGTTCTCACTGCAGAGGTGAAATATAACCTAAGTCTTCAGGACTGGGTAAAAATTAATCTGGTGGATCTATGATGTTAATAAAATTAGGGTAGAAATGAGAGTAAGAATGGATGATGTTTGTTCAAGAGTAGTAAAAAGAATTGTCTAATTCATGTATGATGGGTGGTAGGAATCAGTGTAAGCAGCTATCCACTCATAGATGCTATAACCCTCCATATAGTAGACAATTGTGTATGTTCTTGAGAAGAAAATGACCAGAAGTACAAAAAAAGGCAGGGACAAGACAGAAACACTTGACTGTGAGTAACTGGGTTGGACTCTAGGAATGGTAGATATGAAAAACGAGTCTGGGGAGTCAGGAGGAAGGAAACAGGTGTACTGCACTACTTAGATGAAGCATGAGGACAAGACCATTTACCTGCACAAATTTGGGGATTTTTAGACAGTGAAGGAATATTTTAAAAAACCGACACGGGAACTTTACTTCATCTACATTTTTAAGAATCAAGTAGTAGAAAAATTATTATGGGACAGAATTAAGCTAGCATCTCTTAGCTATTTCCTGTTTTCTTGTTATTCATTGCTTGCTTCTTAACATAATAAGTAAAAGTCAGTAAGCTCTTCTAAAACTAACCTCATTCTTCTACCCTTAACTTGAATGGTTTATTAAAAATGACTTTTCCAACTAGCACAAAAAGACATCCAGAAAAACAAATCATCCTTAATGTTATTGTCAAAATGGCATATATTCTGGTCTTAAAGGGCCATTAATTACCATGCTGGACACTGTCCTACCAATGACTTTAAATAAATCACTCTTCTAATTAATGTGCAGAATAGTTTCTGGCATTTGGTTAAATCTCTATGCGAAGGGATTACACTCCACTGCAATTCAGTCAAGGTGACAACTATGTGGTCTCCTTTGATCATTTAAATCAGACATAAATAATGAACACTCAAATCAGCCTTGAATGGCTATTATTTGATTTCAATCCCAAAATTCATTTAAAAAATTATCTGCTATCACATTTCCTGCTGGGTTAAGAGTGGGAAATTGATTTAATAAAACGTGTATCTAAATCTCACAGATTCCTTTACCATGATGAAATATCCTGATGTACTTCTGATAATTCCATAGTGTCTATGGAATTATCATGTCTGTATGTATATAGTTGTCAGGGTATATGCTTTACTACATTTTAATTTTCTGTCTCTTTGTATTTATAGTGTTTTGTCTAACTGTGTAGGTTTGCATGTTGCTTTTTTATATTTAGTCTAGAATTTTGCTTTCCAATTGGAGCATTTAGCATATTAATATTTAATATAACTTTATATATCTCAGTATTTCCACTTCATTTCTGTTTATCCTTTATTTCTGTTTACCTCTTTTACCAACTCTACTGACCTTTTGGCTAGAATTCTTTGTATATTTTGGTAGTTTCCATAGTGATTATTGCATGTATCTTTATGGTCTATCTGGAAATAATAGTAGTTAGGCAATGTAACTAACTTCATAATAGTATAATCCTATTTACCTTCTCCCTTCCTACATGTTGTTATTGCCATATATTTTATTTCTACTTATGTCATGAACTACAATATTTTATGATTATTGAGTTACACAATCAAGGATCTTTTAAAGTAATTTAAATATGAGTATATGAATAGATAATTTTTAAGTATATTTTCCCTCATTTTCTTATTATAGAAAAATACATACATTTATCAACTTCTGAATACAATTCTGAACACAGTTTTTGATATTAATTTCCTATCAGACATATAATTTATGAATATTTCTTCCCATTGTTACTTTGCCTTTTTATTCTGTTAATGTTATTCTTTGGTGCATAAATATTTTAATTTTCATAAAGTTCAGTGTGTCTATATTTTCTTTTGTCGCATAGCCAAAAACTCTGGCAAATATTACTTCATAAGGTTTGTTCAAAATTTAAGGACAGATATTCTTTTGCATGTGAAGACCTAGTTCTCTCAATACCATTTGGTGAAAAGACTTAAACATTTTTTTCTATATTTACCAAATCTGCTGCTTGCTGCTTCTTAATTAATTAATGTTTTAATTTCCTTTATCCTGAAGACATTTGTAATGCACATTCACTTGGATTTTGTCTAAAAATATTTCTTCTTCCTTTTTCTTTAAAGACTATTTTTGTGAATATAAATAGTTGACTAGTGACATCATTTTTTGGTTTGCTTTTCTTTCAGCCATTTAAAGATGTTTTCCCTTGCTTTCTGATCTCCATTTTTTTCTAATATCATTTATAACTTATCTGACATACTTAACCTCTCCCCCTCCCAGTGCTGCTTCTAAGACATTAATGTTTTTAATTTTCAGCAATTTGAATATAGTATGCTTCTGAGTGCTTTTATTTTTATCTTGTATTTATCTTGTTTCAGAATCCTTGAGCTTGCTGTATCTGTGGGTTGATAGCTCATCAATTTGGGAGATTTCTGAATATTTTTTCCTCATATACTTTTTTTTCTGTTTTCTTTCTCCTCTCTTGCTGTTTAAACTAAGACTTATTAGATTATGAAATATTGGCCAATAGCTCTTGGATGCTGCATTTTTATTGCTTTCTCTTTTTTTTTTCTTTATTTGTTCATCTGAATAATTTCTATTGGCCTTTCTTTGAGTTCACAAATTCTTTCTTCTGCCTGGGCCAATCGGATATTAGATTAACATGTTAGATTTTTTTAAAAAAACCTCTTATATTATGCTTTTCATTGCTACCACTAGCATTTGCTTCTTTTTATAGCTACTTAGCTAAAATATTTCATCAGTTCCTTATGCTATCTTTTCCACTTGTTAGATTAATATATACTACATTAATATTAGTTTTAATATTAGGTATAATATTAGTTATATTAGTTACATATAACTAATAAGTTGATGTAATATATTAGTATATAATAAGTAGCTTAAAATGTGAATCCTCTCTGCCTCTGTTACTGTTGATTCTTGCTTTTGTTGGCCATTTTTATGAAACTTTGCATGTCTTAAACACTTTTGATATGTTATAGTGGTAAAAAAGAAAAGAATTAGACAGTAGAGAATCAAGTATATATCATCTCCAGAAAAAGCACAAACTTCTTGTTCACCCCAGGAGTGTAGCAGGACAAGTCTGTTTACTGTATGATTAGTTTGTCTGCCCAGCACGTTCATTTATGCAAATTCTACCTCTACCTTAATATATTTTTGGTTGGGTCAGTACTTTCTTTCTGGATTTGGGTCTAGGCATTGTTGATACTCCAGAGATCCCATAATGCATTGTAGACCTTGTGCAGGACCTGCGTTCTGAGCCTCGGAGAACCCATCTCTGTTTTGTGTTTGGAAGCTTATTCCCTTTTCCACCTCCTGGAAGTGGCTGTCAACCTTGAGTTGTCTTGTATTCACCTGTCTGGGTAGGATATGGAGTTTGGTCTCTCAGAATGCTCCTTTGTTGTTTTATTGTGCGTTCAGAACTAGCAACTCTAAGGATTTTTTCAAGATATCATCTATGCTCCCCAGTTTCTAGCAGTCAGGGTAGCTTGTTCTCAGAATACCTTTCCAAAACTTCAAGCTTCACAATATGAATGAATGAAAGGAATGGTTTTAGGCAAGTGGCAGCTGCTGACATTGTAGTCACTATGACATTACTGTCACCTGGACTCCTTGCTCCTGCTCTGTGAGCATCCTCTGGGGCCCTGCCGTAAGGTTGGAGGAGCAATCTAATTAGGGAAAGCAGCGCTTTGGGAGCCTCAGAGATGCTCTGATGCGTGGTGGAAGTAAAAGTTGCTGCAAATAGGTCAGGCATGACAAAGAGCTGCTCCAGGTGTTTGAATAAATTTGGAGTTTAAAGATTCTTCAGAATCCTTCCAAGCTCAAACATTCAAGCAGACAGGTTTGCATAAGCTGCACTTCCTTTAATTAGTGTTCTTGTTCTTTGTTTAGTAATAGAAACTTGGCTTGAACTGCAGCCTTCCTGAGAACTAATCATTGACCATCACTGATGGAGTAGATAAATCTGCATTGTTAGGACTCCCCTGCCCTAAACACTTACCCCAGACCCTAATTGTCTCAATCCTCAGGGTACAAGCATTCTACTGTCATTGGACTACATGCAGTGAAAACCAGATGGCTGCTTGGCTTCTTGAATTATTGCTACCTCCTGGACCTTTTTTGCAAGATTTTGCCTGCTAGACTTCATTTCTGCATGAGCCAACACTTTCTTGACCCATGTTTGAGCTGCCTTCTTCCTTCCATCAATCAGAGTGTCTCAAAAATTAGTGTCCATAGAAATCACATGGGCTTATATTCATTAAAATGCATGCTATGATGGTTTAAGAACTGAGAGGGTCCGTGAAACATAATGTGTTCTGTTAACTGTGTGGCCAGATGGTCCAGCCTAGCAATATTAACACATAAGGTCCAATTGCTCTTTCCAGCTTAATATCCAATACCTGTCTTAGATGCCATCACCCTCCCAACACTGGAAATGTGAAGCTGAAGACCTGCAACAATGACAGAACCTCAGTGTTAATGATTATACAGGTCAATTCACTCTTCAAGTTGCCTCCCACATCTGTCAAGAATTGCTATTACTATTGCTATTTTCCTTAGACTGAAGAAAAATTCTGTAAGAATTACAAGAATCACCTTACTTATCCCTTTCTCCTGGCCAGTTGCCCCCACCTAAAGCTGCCAGGTTCTCACAGGAGCAGGCTGCCACTACTACTGGATTGGTGGCAAAACCTAGAGTTCCGCTTTCATGCCGTACTGCTCTTCACGAAAATTATAATCAGGCATTTGTGTGTGCAAGTGGCTGACTCTGCCTTCACTCAGAGAAAGCAATTTTCATTTCCATGGACAGGAAGCCTGATGCTTTCCCTGAGCTTCCAAAATGAGATCGACTTGTACGGAGCCACAGGTCAATAAAGGCTGGAGAGCCCTTTTGCACTAGCAGAATCCCCAAAATCTATAGTTAAGGAAATAGTGCTTGCTTGCTGCACAATCACTGGGCTTAAAAAAAAGGGAGATAAACTGTGGTTCTCCCCATTGCTGTTTTTTTTTTTTTAACACAAGTGAAAGTACCAGTGAAGGAAGCTTCTAGAAGATTAAGGAAGCACTGGAGCACAGCAAGCTGTACGACAGCCTCAGTAGATTTTCTCCGTGTGTATTTCTCTGTTCTCTTCAGTAGATTTTCTCCGTGTGTGTATTTCTCTGTTCTACTCAGCAGTGGGAAAAGCAGGCCATCTGAAATGAGGGCTCAGGGTTAGGTAACCAATGCTGTCTAAAGAGGCAGGATTAGCACCCACGCTTGTGAGATGCCCCAAGGTTAGGAAGGATTTTCCCAGGTAACAACTCTGGCTTTGCAAGGGACTTCAAGAAAATCCTTCATAGAAAAACAATAATCCTACTTTGTCTCATGCTTAATTTTTTTTTTAAAGTAAAAATGTTCTTTTCCTCCTTACTAACCTTGACAGACATCTTTCTCCTAGCAGTCTTGCCATTCATACTTGTTTAAATGAAACTTGGTAATATGAAAATTTCTTGTTCTATATGCCTTGTGCAGATATATATTCATGTCTAATTATGCATTTACATCTCCTCATATTGCAGGTGCTGTAGAACTTCAAAGACTTCCTATGTATTGTTGAATATATAGTTTTCTTTCAGTATTCTTGGGGAATTGGTTCTAGGACACTGGGGATACCAATATCTAAGACTGTTCAAGTTTTCTTTATGTCAAATGGCATAGTATTTACATATAACCTATGCCTGCTCTCCTGTATACTTCAAGTCCTTTCTTGGACTTGGACTTTTTAACCCTGTTAAAGACTTTTGGTGGCTCTCAGAGATGACTAAATAGGTTTTATGTGATAAAGTGGGTGTGAATCTTTGTGCTGTTGGGAGCGCCCGGGTTGGCAAGGGTGTGTCTCTCCAGACATGCCTTAGGAGGTTGTATCCACTTCTCCTTCTGCTTCCTGGCTGCCCTGAAGTAAATAGCTTTCCTTGAAACACACTTCTACTCTGTTTCTGCCTTGACACCAGCCAGTCATGCATGAACTGCATCCCCAGAGCCAAATTAAACCTCTTTTCCTTTAAGTTGTAGGTATCAAGAGTTTTGTCCTAGCCACAAGAGAGTGACTAACCAATGACTTGCATTAGCTTAGTCTGTTGCTACAATCAGCAGGCAAATAATAGCTTGTTATAAATTTAGGGCTTTGAGGGAGGAGCTAAAGATGGCCAATCAGTGAGCAACAAAATACAGAGCCTCCTGGGGAGAAACAACTCATATGCCAGAATAAACCATCCTATGGGGGTATAGCTCAGTGGTAGAGCATTTGACTGCAGAATAAAACATCCTGGAGAGATCCAGACACAGGGAGATGGATCCTCTTGACACAGGAAGAAACTAAAATGAAAAAAGCTGGTTAAACACGCAGTCTTGGAGCTACAATTGGAACAGCTAAAAGTAGCAGCCATGGCGCTTTCACCACGACCTGCCAAGCTGCCCTAACTCACGCCTGCCACTACTCACTGCAGCCCATAGAGCTGCCTGAACTTGCTCCCACCGTGACTCACAGGAGCCACAATCACGCTGAAGTTGGGGGTTGGTGAGCCCAACGGAGAATGGAGCTGGCAGAGGGACCTTCATTAATCCACAGTGAGTGCTGGGAACAAGACCCCCCCACACAGGAAGGAGACAACTAAATGGACGGCATGTTGGAATTGGGCGGGAAGAGCCTGAACTGGGAGTGACAGTGACTTCAGTTGGTTGCTCCCTTCCCAGAGAAGATTCATGGGATTTACTTGGCCTGGGTCACACCCCTGGCTGGGACCTAAAAAGCTATCCCAAACTGATTCCCTATGCCTAGCACACACTAACCTGGTGAAGGCCCCTGAAGGTTGACTGGCCTGGTGGGGAGGGGCCAGCAGTGCAGCCCCTGCTTACACTTCAGTGACAAGAGCAAACAGGAGAGGGTAGAAATCCCTCACCAGCATGCTTCAGAAGAACCATAACCAACAAGGAAAGGGGCTGAGACCTGCACTATACACCTGTATGGAAGAAACCAAAAGCATGACAAGAGAAAGAAACAAGAGAAAGCCCCCAGCCCCAAACCCACATTGATCCAGAAGAGGGAAATACAAAAGAGACTAGGGCAGCAAACATGCAACATCAGACATAGCTTCAACAGACATTAAGAGATATCTTCAGGACCTTGTAGACAAGCCCAAAACTGAAATATTAAATCAGGTAAAGCAAGATGTAAGCAGATTAATAAAAGAAATGCTAAGCATCTCTCAAGACACAGAAGAAGGAAGGAACACAAAAAAAGGAGAGAAACTTTTGATAGCGAATATAAAGAAAATCTAGAATATATGAAGCAGATTCAAAGAGATTACCAGGAAATTAAAAACTCCATTGAAAGCTGCCAAAACTGCTTAAAAGAAACTAAGGATAGACTATCAAAACTTGAAGACAAGTTTGCAATATGTGATCATGAAAGGAAAGATTTCTTAAAAATAACAAGGAAACAGGCAGTAATAATACAAAGGCTAGAAGACAACAAGAGAATCTATAATTTAAGAATAAGAAATGTGAACAAAGAAGCAGGAATAAAAACAGGCAAATTACAAAGGCTATTCACCAAAATAATTAAGCAAAACTTCCCAAGCATGGGAAAAGAACATGATATTCAGATATATGAGGATACAGAACTCCAGCTACCTACAATCAAAACAGAGCTACACCCAGACATATAATAATCAAGATACCAGAAATTCAATATAAAAACAGAATATTAAAAACCGTCAGAGAAAAGAAACATCACCTATAAAGGAAAGCCCATCAGGATCACAGCAGACTTCTCAATACAGACCATCAGATCAAGAAGAGCTTGGAGCGAAGTATTCCAAGCCCTGAAAGAAAATAACCTTCAACCCACATTGATTGACACTTCAAAGCTGTCACTAGAAATTAATGGAGAAACAAGATGCTTCCATGGCAAAGAGGAACTGGGGGAATTTGTGACCACCAATCCAACCCTAAAGAGAATACTGAAGGACATTCTAGAGAGAGAAAAAAAAAACTAAGATTCTAGGAACAGTGGCAGAAAGGCCTCAATGAATGGGGCAGGCAGTAGAATGAAGGAGAAATGTAGACAAATATGGCAGAAAAATAGTATAGCAGAAATGAGGCAGAGAAGTTTGGCTATAATCTCTAACATAGATGGCCTTGATATACTAAAAAAAAAAAAAAAGCAGAGTAGATCAGGAAGTAGGGTCATTGAGATGCTCTGTATAGGAACTATAATCAACCTGAGAGAGGGTTTATGGATCAAAAATCAAATATGAAAAAACAATGCTCTATGTAGCAGGGAGCCAGAGAGAAATAGGAACAACTCGACCACCACCTGCAGATAGGTTGGGAAAGACAGGATACTTATGTGCAGTAGAGAACTACTCAGCTATAATGGAGGAAAACCTTGAGGCTTTTGTAGGTAAAGGAATACAACTTGAGATCAAGTTCAGGAGTGAGAAGGTTCAGAACCACTTAAGTAAAAATCAGGTTGTCCCCCCAATCTAAAAACTGAGGGAGTTGGTGGGACCCAAAATGTACAGCATCCTGTGGTAGTGAAAGGGGAAGAATAGTCTAAAACAAGAAGGCAGAAGATATTGTTAATAGTGTACCAGGATTTATAACCCACATTACTCATACCACTCTGCTTAGATGGATTATATTCTGTTCCAGTTTGTCTACGTTACTAGATTTGAGGGCACAGACATTTATCCCAAAAATAGCAGGATATAGTATGGTAATCATCCTTAATTTCCTATTAACTTAATCTGAAGCTCTGTAAAACTTACACTGTTTTACCATGACTGATCTTAATTGAATCTGGTTTGTTAGATTGCTGTTTTGTATTGACAGATTTTATTCAAAGCTGTTATGATTGATAGTATCAAGTCTGAGAGTATAGGCAACTACACTGAAGATGACAAGCTTCACTAGGATACCCACTCTGGTTTGATTATTACCTGCCTTTGAAGTTTTACAATGTTTTATTTTTACTAATATTGTTATGTACTGCTATATTCAATTATACTGATATATTCAATTATGCCTGATGATGTGGACAATTCTGTTGAAGATAACAAGAGACAACACAGTAACCATTGTAGATCACCTTGTACTGTGGCTTTATATGACTTTTTGGTTTCATGTTTATATAGGAATTTGTTTTTTTTTTCTTGCTATGTTTTGTTTTTCCCTCTAATACAGAAAGGATAGAAATACATGTAGAGACTCATGCATGTGTAGCTGTTTACAGTCTTACTGTTTGAATGTCTACTTTGTATGCTTTAATTTTGTAACTTCAACAAGTATTTCTAAGAGAACAATGCATAATTTATCAACTAGTGATTTCTTACTATTTATCTTTTTTTTTGAAATTCTGTATTATTTCTACCCTTTTCCTGTTTTTGTTTTTTTTCTCTTTAAATAAAAAAAAATTTAGGGCTTTGATACTTGACTTTTTTTTTTTTTTCCATTTCACCAACATTCATTTTCTTCATAGTTCACTGCTTCATTTTACTGTGTTTTGGATCCCATGAACACAGCTACCCAGAGTAAGGGTTTTTCTTAAATACCAGTGAAATCTTATCCTCTAACAGCTACTACAATTTTATTTATGTCATATATCATATATATCAACATAAATATTTACTGTATTGTTAAGAAAACATACAAAATTAAATTTATGCAAATACTGCATATACTTTCTACTAGGCATTGAACATTACTTTGTATATGGCATAAGTTTTTAACTTTTAAAGTAATTATGTATGTAGAAATACAGCTTTATTTATAGTCATAGTAAAGAAAGTAAAGATAATAAGCAAGCAGCTTATTTTTTTAAAAAAATTAGTACATATATGTTTTATAGAAAAGATACACTCTAGGTAAACATGTTCATGGAATGCATTTTTAAATGAAAACAAATTATTTTGCAGGGTAACGCATTACAAAGTCTCTGCCTCCAGCTTGAAAATCCTCCACAGTATCATCTGTTTCTCAGTGTTTGCTAAAGTGTCTTCCTTGAATTGTTATTGGTCTCAGATCATACTGACTGCTCTGGAATCTTTTTATTCGTTCATTAATTAGAGACATTAGTGGGTAACTTCCAGTGTTCTTGCACAGATTGAACTGTTTAGGTAAGAGTCTTCTAAGGCCTCCTACAATGCTGAAGATTATAATAAGTAGGGAATCCCATAAAATGCATAGACTGAGGCCATAATTAGCATATAGTGGCCAATAGCTGCCCTGGCCCTCTGGGTTCTTACTGGAGGCATGGCTGAGTTGGGCATGAATGTGTGTGCTGTCTGTCCTGCCTGTCAAAGCTCACCCAGGATGGGCCCTATCACTATCTGCCCATTTTCCCTATCTGCCCATTCATCTTTGGAAGGATAGCTAGCCTGGTTCCATATCTTAATTTTTGTTATTTGTAATGCAATAAACATGGCTATGCATATATTGCTAGAGTATGCTGATTTTAATTTCTTCAGGTGTATATCAAGGAGTGACTGGCCACATCAAAAGCTAGCTCTATTTTGAAACCTCCACACTGATTACCATAGCAACTTCAGTAATTTACATCCTTCCCACACCAACATCCTCACCAGCATTCTATAATTTTCCCTATAGAAGTGTTTCACTTCCTTGGCTAAGCTATTGTGAATCCCTATGATTTTTATTCAACCTGTAGCTCGTTGATTGATGCAAATATTTTCTAATTCATAATTTTCACACCCTTTAATCTATACTCACAATTAATATAGCCACAATCCTAATAACATGGGAAAGGAATCATTGTAAATTGATTTAAAAAATCAGAGTTGTAGAAAAGAAGGTCCTTATCTTATGAAGGATTTCTCCACAGGGCTGGCCTTCTTTGCGGCTACTAAACTCATTTGCAGAGCAGTGTTCACCCTTGTTCTCCTGTTCTCTCACAGTCTTTAGATCTGTGAGGTTCACAACATAACCAGAAAACCTCACTTGTAGCTAATATCTTCACGACCTTCCTGCCTCTGCTACATTTTAGAACCATTCCTCTGTTCCTGCTTTGGGATGAGTGTGACATGAACTTTTCACAGCTCCACAGTTATTCGGCCATCTTACTTTCCTTGCCTCCGTTTGTCAATTTCTTCTCCCTGAAATTCTCATTTAAAAAATCCACAAAGCAATAGTAAGTCCTTTCCTAGTCCAGGAAGCTAAAATATATACAAAATGTTAAGCAAGCCATTGGCAAATTTTAAATTACTCTTGGTTCTGTATAGAAAAATTAATTGCACAGATGTAAAGACATACTTTTTTTTTTAATCATCTTTCCAACTTTCCCCAAGCCCTTTCCTACTCCAGACCTTTAGAAAGCAAAATAATGGTGAGAGAGAGACAGACAGACAGGAAGACCAAGACTAGGTAGCTGGCACAATCTGAAATTTTCTGGAGATGTTGCCACTGGGTCCCCAGCATCATAAGGCTCCCAGGAAACATAGCACTGATGAGATTTGCTCTGGGATGGTATGGGGGAGGAACCAAGTTCCAAGGCCTTAGTGTGCTTATGTGACTCTGTTTGCTCATGAGTGGGTGGCACCCTGCAGGCAGAAGGGAAATGAGTATGTTCCTGGCATCTGCATGTATGACACTTTTCAGTAACATTTTTCTAATAATATTGCTTGTGAAAAGTGGTTTTTGAAACAATACTATTAAAATTGAAAATATATTCTCATTTGAGGTTTAATTATGAAAACTAAGACTGTTTGGCAGCAGCACTTAAAATGTGATCTTTGTGGTGCACTCTTGACCCTTACAAGAAACCAGAAAACATAGGCTTGTGAAAACACTTGAATCCACATTGGTATTAAAAGGGTCAGATTCAGTTATGCATATCTGAAGCTAAGCAAAATTTGAGGTAGAGGAAAGTAAGCATTTGAAATCTTTATAAATTTAAGTATATCTGTTAAATATAAAACAAACCAAAAGCAAACCCTAGATACTCAGTGCTTCCCTATCAATATCAAGACTTATGTTTTTTATTTGTTTAAATAATAAGACTATTCTTTCTCAACCTGGATAAATGAAATGTATAAACCCAGAGAGTTTATAACAATATGAAGCATTTGTAGTACCTGTTGCTATGGAGATACATCATCTCAGATGGAAGCTAAAAATGCCTCAATCATCCTAGGAGACTGTATGTTGCTACTGACCAGTACTTATCCACTATTTATAAGGTTCACTGACCATCACATTTGTGATTTTGTTTTATGTAAAACTCTACCAGATACCTAGAGACTTCTATCACATTTAGATTAAAGCTAAATTTTGTCATCTATAATTTAAAAACTTCACCAAAATAACCTTGTAAACTCATAATTTTTGCTGAACTATTTTCATCATGTTCTAATTTTGTTCCCAGATTGGCAGCTATAGTGCATTTGTTTCATAAATAACATTTTTTCCAAATGAGATAATATTTTTCTACTGTTTAAATGCTAGGCATAAGATTTAATCCAGTGGCCCAGAGAATCAATAGCTGGCTCTCAGTAAACTTTTGTCTACAGAATCTTAGGCAAGTTTCTTAGCCACTAAGCCTCCACTGTGTGATAAATAACAGAGGAAAAACAATATACTTAACTCTTAAATCTTTTGTGAGCATTAAATGAGATACCTATGCAAGTTTAGATTCGTATGATCATTGTATTTACTAACACTGTTTTACTTTGCTGCTTACCTCAGCCCCTGACTCAGGGTGAAACTAAATTACTATTGGCCACTAGTGTGTGGGAAGAACCATTCCAATCAGTGTTTAACACTTGACGGTCAGCTAAGTAACAAGCCAAGAAAATCCTCCAGGGGTTGTGCATATGAAATATTGAGTCAGTCTGGAAATAGAGATGACTATGTTTATTGCTTTAAATATTAGTCATCTGCCTCCAATATGTTCCCACCAAAAGTCAGTTAATTTTGACTAATTAAGGACTCATTGTCACCAAGATGTTTGAAGAAACTTTGTTAGAGGCTCGGACTTCCTTTTTCCCTATTATGTTTGGATCCCTGTGATAGCCACCAGGTGTGCTGTAAATCGTCTTGTGAACGTAGGTGGTGCTGTGAGAACACAGGAAAAGTGCAGGAGTAGAATTGGACCTGGGTCTGCATCCTGGAGCTTTAGTGTAGTGTTCATTTCACATGCTTGGCCATGGGAAGAATATTGTGCTTGCTAGCTGTGACAAGAAGATGCAAACAATGTAAAGCTCCTGGTAAACGGAAGGCTATTTACTGAGAAAACCAGATTTCTTAAAATTTTCCTTATTTCTCCCTACTTCCTCACATTTCACCCTATTTATATTTGTAATGCACCTTCAGTATTCTCTGGCTGCAATTCAATTGTAAAAGCAAACAGGAAGAATCTGATCTCAATCCTTCTGTGCCTTATTAGTGGCCACATCAGGTTTTGATTTACTAACATATTTTACTTTGCTGCTATCCTAAAGGATCATTTACTTCTCTCCCTAACACTGAATTCAGCTGGCTTTTCATACAAATATAACAGGAACATATGTCAAAGATGGTATTGAAGTCATTACATTTGTGAGACAATACAATGATCATACCAGTCTAAAGCATATTCAAGAACCTGATAAGCTATGAGAGGATTGTAAAGGAATGTTAAAATAGCTGAGTTTGATATGAAACTGGTTATATAACCAACTCTAACTTTAGAGCTTACTTGTTCCACTATGATGAAATTATTTACATGTACACTAGACAAAAATTTACAAATTAAACTCTGTTTCAGTGGAGTTATAAAATATCCTGGTTATTATAAAATTAATCAAAGTATAAATATGGCACTGAGACAATAGATTTGTAAAGCTCTGTGGCTTTGACTTAGCTATTCTTTTTAGAAGAGTATGGAAATACATTGATTTATCTGAAGTACAGAACTTTTCAAATAGAAACAGTCATCATTCAATTCAAATTGAAATTTTAAGATGAAATATATCTGTTTTCCTTTGACATCTTGAACATATTTGAAAATCTTAACCACTGTTTAATATAAAGTTCAGATATTATTAGTGTCTTTGCATAAAATCAGCAAGTTTTCTGACTTTCATTCTTCTTGAAAGGCTTTCAAAAAGTATGGAGGGTGCAAGATGAAAGGCCTTTCCCAGAGTTGATGCATTTTATGCTATTTAAGCATTCAGTATGCTTCACATCTTCTTCAGTTCACTATTCACTTCAGAATAGTGGCTAGAGGTAAAAGAGACTCTCCTGTTTATTATGTGGACCCTAAGTAATTAATGATAAAGCAGCAAGTTAATATTTCATACTACCCAGCCTTACAATCAGTCAAAATGGTTCTCAGTTCCTAATGACACACAGTACTATTTTGAAAATTCCTTGTGGCTTTTTGGCTGTTATTTTGGCTTTCAAAGCCTATTTGATAAAGACCACTCTGCTACCATGTTCTTGGACAAAGAAAGTCTTGCCCTTGCTCATGTATCAGTGCGGCTTTCTAGACACGAGGCAGGTCATGTTCTATATTTTATGACTGAGATAATGATTATGATCATATTTACATCCATGGGATTTATTTTAAAAAGCATCTCATTTCTAAATGTGAGTTATAAAGTAGAATGAATGGATTTTTTTCAGAAAAAAGGATCAAATTCTTACATAAATTTTATACTTGTGTTAACACCTTGATGTACACTTTTACACACACACACACACACACACACACACACACACACATATATATTATTTTGCATAATATGACCAAGACCTGAATACTCATGAATCCATGAAAATATTTTAAAACTTTGTTTCTATTGAAATCCTCTGCAGTCTTTTTTTAAATCAGAAATTGCATTTTATCTCAGTTTTTATCTTAAACTGCATTTTAAAATGAGTTGCTTTATTTTATGTGTGCAGCCTGACTTTAGTAAGATTCATGCTTCTTATTTTAGGTTTTAGAAGTAGTATTTGATTACTTTCAACTTAGTGTTCCAGGGAATACTGACAAGAAATGAAGAGATATGCCTTTACATTTATGGGCATTACTAAGGATGGTTAAATCACTGATTTGTGAGTATAGCTTAGAGCAAAAGATGTGAGTTTGAAATAAAACACAATATTTTATCAAAAGTATTCCTATATAGGTCTATAGTAGTGTATATTTTTAGCTTGTTAATATTATGATAGCATGTACATCTGAAAAATGTGTTATACTATTTGGAAAAAGGAAACTATAAGCATTCTAGTAGACTGAAAATCAGCTCTATGTGGGGAAGAAGAGTGTGAGAATCTGAAGCTCATCTTGAGGCCTGGAGGAAGCCAGGAGGGTTAGGAGGTATGTTGCTGGTATAGGGCTCCTATTCTGTCAAAAAATGTTTGAGCTTTATTTTAAAAGAAATGGGGCAAATGTAGTGGTTTTAGGCTGGATGTTGCATTGTAAACTATCACTCTTCTCATGTGGATTAGATTAGACTAGAAAATGGAGTAGAGAAGGACAAATCCAGTTGTGGAGACACAAACCAAAGTGACTATATCATTACTTTTCTCTCATCGCAGAGATAAAATGCCCAACAACCAAAATTAAGAAAGGAAAGGTTTATTTAGCTCAAGGTTCATGGAGATTTCAATTCAGGGTTCCAAGGCAGGGTGGCATGGCAGAAGGTCAACTGTTCATGGCAGCCAGAAGACAGCAAAAGCAGCAAGACCACAAAGCAGCATGAGAGCAGCCCTCTTTCCCTCTTTTATATTGTATGGAGACTACCTGTCCTAGGGTGAGTGTAGCACTCATACCCATAATCCCACCATTGAATCATGAATCAATCACATATTCTAGAAGCCCACCTCCACGACCACATGAGTCTTTGAAGGGGGGGTCATCTAGACACAAACCATAATTTCTACCTCTGGCCCTCCAAAGACTCATGCACATCCCTTCATGCATAAGACATTTTAGTCCACCTCCAAAAGTTGTCAAAATCCTAACAATTTCAGCATTGCTGAAAAGTCCAAGTCCCAAGTCTCTTCTGAGATCTAGGACAAATTCCTAGATCTCAGGAACCCCTATACAAATGAAAAGTTAAACACTTCAAACATTCAGTGGCACAAGATAAAAATTACCATCACAAAAGATACAAGAAAGGGGATACAGAAAATTCGGACCAAAGCAAGTCCAACATCCAGCAGCTCAAACATTAAGTTCTGTAGTTCCATGAGTAGCACTGGAAGCAATCTTTGGCAAATTGAGAGCTCCAAAGGGTGTGTTTAGCTCCACCCCTACAGTATTCCAGTCATTATAGCTCCGATATCTTCTCTTTCCGGCCTGCTTTGTTCCCTCCTTGCAACTTTCCTTAGATGGTCTATGTTCCTGGCTTTCCCAACATTGTGGGATCTCCACTGCACTTTTGGTTTCACACTCATAGATTCACACACTATCCTTTAAGGGGCATACTGCCAGGCTTCCAAAGCCTTCTTGTAAAATCTGGGTGGAAGCTTTTAAACCTCAGAACTCTCACATTCTGCATACATCTAAAACCAGGGCTCCATGGATGGTGCCAAGGTCTGCTGCCAGCTGGAGCAGTAGCCAGGCTTTCTTCTCTCTTGGCTGTAGGGATCCAGTGCCTGGATTGCTGAGCACTCTGAACCTGATTCTGGTGAAAAATCATTTATGCAGCTGCCATTCTGGAACATAGTTCTCTATGGCTTCCTCCTCAATGCAAAGTTTTTCACTTTTTCAGTTTTGAGACTTCAAAGGGTAGAGACTTGCTGCGTCTTATGATGCACGCAGGCAATCTTTTATAGTCTATTCCTTCTCAGCAATTGAAATCTCTTCAGATGTATCTTTGTAGTCCATGGCTTTACTGGAGCTTCTTTTCTGGACAAGTTCATAGTGTTTTAAATTATCCTATTCAGCCCTTTGCTCTTGATTTGCAACATAAATCAGGCTAAAATCCCCCAACTATAGCCATGCTACTACCTCCACATTTGACTACCTTGAAATTTCTTCTGCCAGATTAGTTAGTCCATCACCTTTAATCTTAGCCTCAGGTAAAATCTCTGGACCCAAGCAAAATGCATACAAGCTTTCTATCAAGCCATAACATGCATCATCTGGAGTCTGACAACCAATGCAGTCCTTCTTCCCAGCAGAAACCTCATGAACCTAGTCTTCACTGGTTTTTTAGTCTTCCGCACTCTGATCAGAATCTTCCATGCAGAACAGCCTAAGATACTCCAGCACTACTTTTTCAAGTGACTGTCTTTCCAAACTCTTCCCACATGCCATTCCCAAAGGCTCTTGAACCACATGGTCAGATATAGTTACAGCAATGACCCCACTTCTCTGGTACCAAATTCTGTGTTGATTACTTTTCTCTTATTGCTGGGACAAAATACCCGATGCTCAAAATTAAAGAAGTAAAGTCTTATTTAGCTCACAGTTTGTGGAGGTTTCAGTCCATTATCTGCTGGATCCAAGGCAGAGTGGCACATGGAAGAGGGCAGCAGTTCATGGTGACAGAAAACAACAAAAGCAACAAGGGCAAAAAGAGAGGATTGTGGAGAGAAGACTCTTTTTTTCCCTTATATTGTATGAGGGCACTACCCTAGTGTGGGTGTAGCATTCACACCCATAATCCCAGCATTGGACCTTGAATCAATCACAGACTCTAGAAACCTGCATCAATTACCACATGAGGTTTTGGGGGGACATCTAGACACAACCATAACAGTGGCAATCTCATAGTTTCTACAAGAGCTCAGGAATTCTCCTTTGGTAGATGCAAAATACTGTAGATAAACAGTTGATAGGTTTAACTGGTGCTTTTGATAACTCATTCTTGTTGATTATCTCAATATTTAAGATGATGAAGAGGCTGATGTGAAGAATCTTTGGTTTTGAATTGAAGAAAAGTTTGATTATGTTCTTTTTATTGTAATATATAATAGCAGAGGAGCAAATTTGGGAAGACCATAGAATCTTTTCTATATATTTTGAGTTCGATTTACTTGGGATAAAATCCAGCCCAAAACAGGACCAATTACATATTTCTAGGGCCAAATCCAAACTGAAAACATGGGGAGCTTTGTTCAAAAGTCACTGACAATTTCCAGGTGGTGAACATAAAGTATGGAAGCAAGCACAGGGCTGGCCAGGTTCCTCTTGCCTGAGACCAGCCAGCAGTGGAACAGTATAAACAGAGGCCTGAGTTCGGCCATAAACTGAGGAGTTCCTGGAAGAATGGAACTATAGGAATGGCTCAAGGAGAGAATGTACAAGGAGAAAGAAAGACAGCCTTGGATTAAGTCCTGAAGGAGTCCTAATTGCAAATTTGAAGGTTAAGGAAAGAGGAAGTATGAACATAATCCAGAAAGAATTTGCCACTGTTAAGGAAAAGAAAAGTCAGGTGGATATGGAGGTGACAGAGAAGTCAAAAGAAGCTATGTTCTAACAAAAAGGGAGTAATTTGCTCTGCCAGTGTGCTGGGAAGATATAGACAAGGCCTTTCTTGGATTTAGTGGTAGTGAGGGCTCTGTTGATCTTACAAAGATATTTTCCATGGTGTTATTCAGGATGGAAATAAAACATCAGGAGCAAGCATTGAATTAGAAGTGAGAATAACAAAAAATAAAAAATAAAATAGTGCATAAGTCTCTGTGATGGGGAGGAGAGAAAACAGGTCAATGGAAGATGACACCAGTGTTGAAGAAAATGTTTCTCCAGTTACAGAGACTTACTGTGCCACTATTGATCTGTCCATCTGCCTGCCTGCCTGGCTGTCTATCACAAGATGAGAAACTAAAGACCAGGGCCAAGTGAAGACAAGTCCCTTTGTTATAACACAAGAGCAAGAGGTGGAAGTGCACATGCTTTTATAGACGTGAGAACCCACTGAGAGCTTATTTTTTCTTAGTCGAGTTATAATGTAGGTCAAAATTAAAAAAGAAGTAAAAGTGAAATTAAGAGAGGACTGGTGAAAAATATCCAGTTATGCATGAATGAATGTAGGATCATTCTAATAACATTTCAATTCAGAAAATGAACACTAATAATACATTTTAGATGACTTTTATATGTGCTTTAGGTAATATTAAAAATAATATTTAATTAGTTTCACAATAATTTTGAAAATAGTAAAGAGTTTCCAGGTACTCTAGAGCCAATTTCTACTCTTAGTAAGATGGCAACATTGGCACAGCTGGTGCTAGTACTAGGGGATGAACTCAGGATCTTTCTATGGAGCTACACCCAGCCATTTGTTTGTTTGTTTAGTCTCATAAAATCACCAAGTTTCCCAGGCTGTGCTTAAAGTTGTAATTGCACTGCCTCAGCCTTTCAGAGTGCTGGGATTATAGGCTTTCATCACGATGTAGACCACATCCATCTGCTAGTTTTTATCCAACATCTTTTCCATCCCAGCTACTGCATTATACTTCATCACATTTCTTTAAGCGCCTCTTGACTGAGATAGGATTTTAGTCGATCTATCTTTCTTTTTGATAAATCTGTTTTGAGGAAAAGTAGGCAATTATTTAAGTGACCAAGGAGACTAACAACAAGAAGAAAGAAAATTAAAGCATTAATATTTAGGCTAAAATAAATGAAACAAAGCAAACTGAAACAAGCAACTATCATCCAATCACCTCTCGCTTGAGGAGCCCTTACTTTGGTGCTGAGGAATGACATGTTATTTTTCCTTTTCATCATTAGGCTGGGGATTTTCTTTTTTCTTTCTTCCCCATTGGCAGTTGTTATTAAAATATACAGTAGGTATCAGCATCCTCCAAAAGACATCCTGTCATGATAAGGAACACACAACTGGATTTCTGTGAGAAATTCTCCCTGCCATTGTGGTCAGCTGTCGCTGCAGTAAGAATAAAACCAAGGTAGAATAGCCTTCCTTCTACTTTTCTATATTTAAAAGACTCACTATTTTAAAATGGTATCTACCCAACAATCTGTTTGTGATCATAAAAATTCAAGTTTGACTTATTGAGAAAAAAATATCTATATTTTTGAAGCTAACGTTGCTAAAATTTTACATTTTGGTTCAACTGTGATACAGCATCATGGAAACATAACTTATGAAAAAGAACTTTAATTTTGTAATTTTACATAAATTTTGTGTGATTCATCCACAGGATATGATGAATAGAGCCAGTGGCCAAGATTGTTTTATAAACAAAACCTTTCTAGAAAGAATAGAATTGTGAGGCTACCAGTAAGCAGATATTAGCTTAATTAGTTTTACAAAGAAAAGAGACAAATTACACTGTTCTTAGGAAGCTTTATATATATATGATGGAAGAAGCAGACAAAGGACATGAGGGTCTGCTTTATGTCAACTATAATAGAAGTGATAAAAGGGAAAGGTAGGTATCTTGTGGTTAAAAAACTGAAGGGCAAAAGAATATGCCACTCCACACGATGCCACTTTGACAAAATAATTATTTTGAGCTAAAGCAACTGGAAAGAAGCAGAGAGAAGAAAAGATTTCCATTTTCTTCCATTTTCTTACAAGTAAGACAAATTTACAGAGGTGTTTCTCCGCCCCTTTACCAGGAAGGACAAAAGTTAGTAGTTAGAGATGAGCTTCAGACCATCTGGACTCTTCACCTGGAGGTGGCACCAGAGGACCCCCATTGAGCAAACCCAAGCCACTGGCCTCTGTCTACCCCACTGGATTCTCATATGTTTGCCTTTCCACAATAGGGACTCACAACCCTTTTTCCTTTTCTGTCACTCCCCTCCTTAAAAGTTATTACTATTTTTTGAAGATGTTATATAAGAAAATGTTTTAAATCAACTGTGTGAGAGTTATTCTTGCCCTGAGTAACATGCATGTTAATAAACTTGGGCATGTTTTTTTTTTTTTTTCTTGTTAATCTGTCTTTTGTTATGAGTCCCAGCTGAAAACTCACAAGTAAATTACTTCTCTCCTACAGCCTCATGGATAACAATGATGTAAACATCTTCAGGACTCTTCTTTCATGATAAAAGAATCATTTAAGAATTATTCGCCATCAGCGATTCCTGAGCTCTGCATCCTGTTGGAACTTTGGGCGCTGGGAGAACAGGCAGCCTACTGGCCGCCCTGGTGAGCAGCTGGGAGCCTAGCAGGCCGCAGGCGCACCTGGGCGAGAACTACCAGTGATTCCTGAGCTCTGCATCATGTTGGAACTTTGAGTGCTCAGAGAACAGGCAGCCTACTGGCCGCCCTGGTGAGCAGCTGGGGGCCTAGCAGGCCTCTGGTGCACCAGGGTGAGAACTATCAGCGATTCCTAAGCTTTGCATCATGATTGAACTTTGGGCACTGGGAGAATAGGGGGCCTATTCACTGCCCTGGTAAGCAGCTGGGGCCCTGCCTGTGCGTGGGCCAATAATCAGACATTTATCCCCCCACCTCGTTAGCAAGTCGGCACTGGCGGTCTGAGTATCTTTTTGGAGGATGAATATATACAGCATGGCAAGTAAGGGGGATTGCCTTCTACCATGTCTTTGAAGGCAAATATTTTTATCGCTGTGTTGCTCAGTTTTGATTAATGGTACTGCTTTATTCAATATTCTGCTTTTAAAAGTTCAATATTTCCTTCCATTTTCTTCTACCTGATTGAAAGAACAGCTAATGTGAACAAAATGGGCTGTATTATTGAGCCCACTGCTCATGTCCTGGTGACCTGCTCTGAGGTTCTGTGGTAGTTTTACTGTACTGTGGTCGCATGGGTTTGTTCTGTCTTGTTCTGCTGTATTTTGCTACCTTCAAAAAAAAAAAAAGTAGATAAGAAAGTAACAAAATACCTCCAAAAATCTCCCAACTCCACAAAAGCTGATCCATGGATCATGGATGAGGAGAAACTTTAAAAACAAGGCAACAGAATTATATAAGGTGATTAAAAGTAAATAACAACAACAAAACAAGTCAGTAAGGTACTGAGCAACCTGAAACAGGATATAACTAAGCAGATAATGGACTTAAAAAGTAAAAAGAAGAAAAGAAAGTGCTCTAGAGGATATGGATGCATGTATGTTTAAGTGTGTAGGATTGATAATCACGTTGCTAAGTTGTTACTGGATCATTGAACTTCTTTACAGTCTCACTGTTTGAATGTCCACTTTGTATGCTTTAATTTTGTAACTTTAACAACTAGGTCTAAGAAGACAATATGTAGTTTATCAACTAGTGACTTGTTACTGCTTTTTCTTTTCTGAAATTCTGTATTGTTTCTACCCCTTTTTCTGTTTTGCTTTTTTTTTCTGTTTAAATTAAAAAAAAAAAAAGAAT